>JAFLJL010006247.1:0-11944 GCA_018398815.1 Conus ventricosus
GTCTCTTCTCTTCGTTTCTGCTGCTGTAGTCTTCTGCCGTCCTCTTTCTTCACTCACTTTCTGCAATCCTCTTTTAGTCTGCTTCTTCTTCTGGTGATGTTTTCTTTTATGTTAATCTAAAAATCACTGTTTTGTTATAATCATAACCAATTTTGTTTTGGTGTTGAGTGTTAATGTGTTGATATCTTTAGTCTTTGAAGGGACAGGGGCCAGTTGGAAAAGAAATCATATCCTCACTTATCCGTTACCATGGGAATAAAGATCATCTCTGTCTCTCTCTCTCACTCTTTCCTCTCTGTTTCTCTCAATATATGTTAATCATTATTGTCATGCCCTTACAAAGAAAGTGGTCATACCAAAAACTTGCACTGGGGGACAACGGAAAATGATATAATAAGAATAAGATAATATAGCATTATATGATGCTGATGATATGCTGGTAATTGTTATGTTTGGTGGATTTGCTAAAGAAACTCAGTATTTGTGCTGAGAAATGTGGCATGTTCATCTCTTTTTTTTTTTTTTTTACTATTATTTTTGTTTTTATTGGTTATTGTTATTCCAGGAAGTTTTGTCATAGAAATTTGTTGTTTTTAAGAGAAATAATTACCAAGGTTTACAGAAAGGAAGTGCACCTGTTTTCTGTTTGTGTATCACTTGTAATGTATTGGTCAATCTTTACATCTCTCTTCTTTTGATTTTTTTTCTTCTTAATTTAATGTTCTTGTGTAGTTGTGATTTAAGAATCCTTTCTCTTTGGAGCATGGACAGTTCTGCCATTCCTGGTGATAAATGGTATAACTATAAGACCAGTGTTGCTAGGTGGTGATAGGCCTGAGTTATAACTGAAGTAGGTTTTGGTGTATCAAGCTCCAGGATGCTTCCACTTGATGGAGATGTCAGCTGATTCTGTGATGAGCGTCGTAAGGATTGTCGATTGCGTCGGTAGGCTGTACCATCTTCTGTCTGTACTCTATATGAGCGAAGTTCATTCCACAGGGCAGTGACAGTGGCTGGTTTCCAATCTCCTTTGGCTAGTTGTACCTAAACATCATCACCAGTTTTCACAGTGGCAGGGAATGCAGTTTTGTTATATTTTGTGTGTGTGAGCGGACTGGAGTTGTAAATGTCTGGAGATGATGTTGTTAGGCTCAATAGTCTTTGGTTCCAAATGCTTGTTGGTGTTTGGATGGATCGTAGTTGTCTGCCATGAAGAATTAGGCCATTGGGCCACAGGAAATACTAGTTCGTGCATGTCTCATCTAAGCAGAACTGATCTTTCAATCATAGATGTGCTGCATTGATCCCATGCCTATCACAGTGGAAGTGAAAGGAAAAATCAGCCTGAAATTGAAACTGATGAAATCATTAATCAGTGAGACTGTGTGTGCGTTTTGTTTTTGATTGTTTTAACTTTCTTGTTTGATAGAGTATTTGTTTTACAAAACCATTTTGTTTGATAGAGCATTTGTTTTTACAAAATATTTGTTTCTTACAGTTACACTATCATCGAACACTTGCTTTGTACACTTTTAGAATGTTGATACTGTGTTTTTTCCCCCCAAACAATCGTCATAATGTATCTTCCCTACAACTGTGTAAGTATTATTTTGCTTTGATATTCATTTTAGTTTATTTTGTGCTTCGTTCCTGTGTCAAAGTACTGAGCTACTTTCAAATCGCTGAAAGACAGGAGGATTTAATAAATCACCGACAGGTTAATTAACTGTCAGTTTTGTAATAAATAAACCCTTACCATGCTGTTAGAAGGGTGCATGATTCCTGGGGAAAAGATGGAACACTATATGTTTTAAGCATAGCTGTTCTTCAGGCACTGTATGTGTACACTGTTGATTTGAATGGAGATTGGAGAACACTGCGGTTTGTGATGACTCATCACTTTGCAGCAGAAAGGAAGGGATGAAGAGAAACTTTTCCTCCAATACGGTTTCAGTTTTGAAGGATGAGTAAACATTGTCGCCTGTCACTAACAGTAATGAAAAGTAATGTTGAATTTATGACTAATGATGACAGTCTTCCTCATCAACTCGGTCACGATCGTGACATAATCCTATCTCTCATGTTGATGGTCACAGAGTACATGGCACTGGACAGTCAGCTGAACCAGCTGGACGCCTGTCTGGACAGCCTGGAGGCCCGCAATGACGACCTGATGGCCAAACTGAAAGCCTTCCTGCAGGATGGAACGCTGGCGCCATCAACACCCCCTTCAGACGACCCTGACTCCCATGATGAGGGGGGCAGGGATGCGGAGGACAAGCAGGGCTCGACTGGTGTGTCTGATGGGGACAGCAAAGCTGCAGATTCTGCTAGTTGCAGTTGAGGAAAGTTATCTCCTCAAGTTAGAGTAGGAATTGTTTAGACTGCCACAGTGTTGCGTTGCATCAGTTGACGAACAAAACCTTTTTTTTTTTCACTCTCTCTCTCTCTTTAAATTTGATGTTTTCCTAGGCTTCGGTCATATCATTCTGATTTTATTTGCGTATGGGCTTGGAATGGTTGCTCTGGTGCATTAGGTTATACACAACATAACTTGAAGGGTTTTTGTCTTCTTTTTTTGTTTAAATCGAAAATTTTGTGAAAGAGAGGAACCTATGGATGCAAAATACGAAAGACATGGGACTAGATTTTTTTTTTTTTTTTTATAGAAATGGTACCACAGGGCAGTTTTGTTACAGAAAAATGCTTTTTCTTTTCATTTTCTTTTTTTTCTGTATGCTTGTTTTTCTTTTTCCTTGCTTTTCTTTATGCGTTAGGGTTTGGAGGGACATGATAAGCATTCCCTCCAAACTGTTTATTCATTGTCCCATGACCATGTCTTAGGATGCTGTGCCAGATGCTGTCCTCGCCCATGCAGAACAGAAAATCCACCCTAGCATTTCAGTGGGCAGAAGGGAATGGTCAGCAGTTCTCACCCCACCCCCACCACCCCACCCCCAGTCTTCAAACTTTGTGGTTCACATTAGGTATTTAGTGTTTCTATACTATCTTATCTCCTCTGTGTGGTTAATGCATGAAAGATCTCTTGGCACTAGCTGGCTGGTCCAAGTGCTGACCCGGGAGATGGAAAAAAATCATTAACAGGTCTTCGTCCAGCAGGTGTTGCAGAGACGGAAACCTGCATCCCTTGGATTACAACTCATGTGTTCTTTGCTACTTGGTTGTGGCATCTTAGGTGTGCCAGAGAATTCAGGTGTGTGTTTGTGTGTGTGTGTGTGTGTGTGTGTGTGTGTGTGTGTGTGTGTGTGTGTGTGTGTATGTGTGTGTGTATTTTCACATTTTTCAGGGGAAACTGGCAGTGACATTTTTGCTTGACCAGACTAATGGTGCAGTTGCTGTTTTAGCATTAAGTGTGCACTTTTTGAAACACATCTGTTTCATCTTCATTAATTTTTTTGAATGAATGCATTTCTTCTTTGGTATCGATAACTAGCACTTTTTTCAAAGTATCTCCTTGTTATGGTCGGTGTGACATCTTTATATGAGCAGGTATTAGCGTTTCATTAAGTTGCTAAATGCGAAGAGTGCTTTATCCCATCAGCCCATACGAACCAGCAAGTTGTGTGGTAATGGGAACAAATTCTCATAACAACATCAATAGGACATTTGAGCTTGAGTGTGAAGGTGTAATGCATGCTGTTCTGGTAATGGGAACAAATTCTCTGACAACATCAATAGGACATTTGAAATTGAGTGTGAAGGTGTAATGCATGCTGTTCTATGTTACTGCGCAACTAGCTGTAATAACTTCTTTCAAATTTGATAATTCACCAAAAGATTTGGAAATACAATCAGCATATTTGGACATCGGAAGGGAAGTATAGGTACAATAATGCCTGCAAAAGCAGAAATTTGTTTGGGGTGAGTTAAAGGTGCCAGATTTGAGTTTTAGGTGGTGTTCTGCATATTTTTTTTAAATGCAAGAACAGGCTTTACTGAAAACGGCCACAGTGACTCTGCTGCACTGCAGAGTCTCCTCTGGCATGTAGCATCATGGTGACATGATATGGCCAGTTTCCTTTGAGTTGGTAACATCAGGAATGCCACAGGATGAACCTGTGTATGGAGGAGTGGCAGTGAGCAGGTGTAGTCCAGAAAAAAAGATGAGTAGGATTCCAAATAAATGTTGTGTTTACCAACTGACATCACTGCAAGAAGATTTGGGAACAGTCTCTGAATTTTTCACTTGATTTACACTTCTCCAGTAGGTCAGTGCGAAATACCATCCATGGTTGCATATCCCAATGTCCATTTAGTTCCAAAAACAAGCTATACTGAAATTTTTCTCCCTGCTTGACTGACAGCATTTTTTGTTTGAGAAGCTCCAGTTGTAATGAAAGCCTGTAAACTTCTACAGATTTCATCATTCCCCATGACTTTGATTGGCTTGGGATCACTATCTGGTTTCTGTTGACTTTTATTAGTGAACAGTGATTGAAAGTTTGTAGATATATTTATGAGTTGTGATGTGTCCTTTCAAACACTGGTATTTGTGATGTCTGATCCTCAATATATTGAATTTTTTTTTAATCTAATTTTTCGATCAAGTAATATTTTTCTGCCACGAGGAGGAAATATGTTAAAGTGGCAGAGAATGGCAGGAAATAGTCTCCCTTTAGAGTTCAGTATGGTTATTCATGACTTTGTTCATATGGTCTGAGTTGTGGAGAGTGGATAGTTTTGTTTTCTCTGTACTTTCAGTCCTGATATGGCCAGTGCTGTCAACAGGGCTATAAACTTCACTTTAAATGTGTGTGCTCATATACGTCATGATAATGTGCATGCAGGCGAGCGCATTTATATGAGAGAAAGAGAGAGAGAGAGAGAGAGAGAGAGAATATGAATGCTTGTGTTTAAAATGTATGCAGAAGTACTGCGCATGTGTTTGAGTGACAGAGACATGAGGAAAACAAAAGATTGTGCAAGGTGTGACTGTGAGCTAGCTGAATTTATGCATTAAATGTCTGAATACTGAGGAAGTCTTTGTTTTAATGTGAGGAAGAAAATTTATGATGGTTTGATGATCTTGTGTTCTGGGGTGAATGCTAAATCAATTGTCCATCCATTCCACTTTCCCATACACCCATGCAGATGCACGTGGCCTTTCACACACAGAATGACAAAACAAAAATCCTGAGAGACATAATCAACAAAGTATATTGTCGTATTTCATCCATGATGACTGTAGCAAATTGTGAGACCTACGACTGGCAGTGAAAGAGCATGGAACTCTGGCCAACAGTTGAATTGCAGACATCACACAGACCTCAGCACAGTCAGTAGTTGGGCCAGTGCAGATGAACACAGCAGTGTGTGGCTGTCTTCAGCTTTTATAGTATATGGTGTGTATAACATTTCAGCTGAAACTCCATAAGTCAGGCATCAGCACAAGTGGGACCATATTGGCTTAGAAAGGCCAAGCTGATGGTGGATGGTGACATTTATGTCCACTTAGCCTGATTCTGAATGACAAGGTAAATTCACACCGGAGTCTGACCAATAGGTTAATGAATAACATAACTTTAATTTCCCCGAAGATGGAGTATGGCTGCCTTAATGGCAGGATAAAAAAGGGTCATACACACAAAACTCACTGCCTGGCTATACAGGGAGTGTCCGCAGGAGTATCAGCCTGCGTACGCAGAAAGAAAGAAAAGAACATAACTTTAAAAGCCGCCAACTGTGTAGTTCATTGCGTGCAACACTTGATGGAGTGAATGTGAAATTGATTTTTTTTTCCCAGGTCACAATCGCAGCATTTTGTTTGAATTTTTATATTCTAGTATGTTTTGGTCCTTCATCATTATCATTACTTTCTCTCTAAAAACCTTTTAAATAAACAATGTTATGTTCTTAAATTATGACACTGACTTGAAAATTATTTGTTCCTCAAATTCTGATTCACATTTGACAGTACAGAAAACAAGGCTGTACTATAAATGTAGAACATTGTTTTTCTGTATACAAACTCGTATATATGTATGCATACATGCTAGAGAGGTGACATTCATCGACATCTGTGTGGACACTTGTAAATTTGAAGCCTCTCATGCTTTTGCCCACCTTATGGAATTTCAGCATCTGTCCTAGCACTTGCGGTGGACGGAGTCGATTCAAGGCACGCTGCAGTGAAATGAAGATACAACCAAACTAGAAATGAGAAAAAAACCCAACCCTTTCACCCCTGGCGATTTGTAGGATGGCAGAAAGAAGAGAGATCAAAATCAACACAAGGAACGATTCAAAGTTCAGTGTTGCAAAACGGACTTTCAGTCTCAAAATGCACACTTAAGTTACATTTATTCTGCCTTGTTTGTCATGGACGGAATAGACTGATGATGGTCAATGGTGAAACACACAGTAAATCTGGCTGACTGAACATGTATGAGAAAGAATGTTTTTACATGCACAATGTACACAATATTCAAAACACCAATGAAATGTCAACAGAAGAAGAAAATCAAGCAATGTGGAATAGCACCATGAGCGTATGTGTAAACAAAAAACAAAAAAGGTATTATCCACAGATTAAAAATCAGCATGTATGTAGGCACTTTTATTTAACAAAAGAGTAGTCATGAAATATGTTCATAATTCTTAGAGGTCTTCCCGTTGTTGTAAAAGGCTTTACTATCCATTGATTGTAAATTGTATAGACAGAGAGTAACACAATACGAGTAAAACAGAGGGAAGTGTTCCAGAAGCAGTATGACCATTCCTTTCAAAATAGCACCTTTGGTGACCTGCCCAGTAATTCCATAACAGATCAAGGATATGAATCAGAAAGTCCACCACATCATTGTCCTCCCAAAGATAAAGTGTCCAACAAAAAAAATAAAACATTGCTAAAGTGATGAATGAAGAAACATGTTGATTAAAATGGGATGACACAAAGCAACAGACAGCGCACAGAGAAACAGACAGACGGCTAGTGGAACAGGACAGGGCCGGCTTCATAGCCAAATTTTGCAGGGACTGCCGTAGTCCATTGGCATGAAGTTGGTGATGGGCAGACGATCCAGCTTGTCTGTGGTGATCTCAAACACTGTGGAACCGCTCTGCCCGGTCCTGTAAACAGATAGCGATTCCTTTATGCTTGAACTGTACTCTAAAACACAGACAATGAGTCCTATTGCTTGAACTGTTCTGTAAAACACAGACAATGAGTCTTATATGCTTGAACTGTTCTGTAAAACATAGACGATGAGTTTCTAAATGCTTGAACTGTTCTATAAAACACAGACAATGAGTCATATTGCTTGAAACTGTTCCATAAAACACAGACAATGAGTCCCATTGCTTGAACTGTTTTTATAAAACACAGACAATGAGTCCTATTGCTTGAACTGTTCTATAAAACACAGACAATGGGTCCTATTGCTTGAAACTGTTCTATAAAACACAGACAATGAGTTCTAATTTGCTTGAACTGTCTGTAAAACACAGAATGAGTCCTTTTGCTTGAACTGTTCTATAAAACACAGACAATGAGTCCTATTGCTTGAACTGTTCTATAAAACACAGACAATGGGTCCTATTGCTTAAAACTGTTCTATAAAAACACAGACAATGAGTTCTAAATGCTTGAACTGTCCTGTAAAACACAGACAATGAGTCCTATTGCTTGAACTGTTCTATAAAAACACAGACAATGGTCCTATTGCTTGAACTGTATTATAAAACACAGACAATGAGTTCTAAATGCTTGAACTGTCCGTAAAACACAGACAATGAGTTCTAAATGCTTGAACTGTCCTGTAAAACACAGACATTGAGTTCCTATTGCTTGAACTGTTCTATAAAACACAGACAATGAGTCTTATTGCTTGAACTGTTCTATAAAACACAGACAATCGGTCTTATTGCTTGAACTGTTCTATAAAACACAGACAATGAGTCCTATTGCTTGAACTGTTCTATAAAACACAGACAATGAGTCCTATTGCTTGAACTGTTCTATAAACACAGACAATGGGTCCTATTGCTTGAACTGTTCTGTAAAACAAAGACAATGAGTCCTTATTGCTTGAACTGTTCTATAAAACACAGACAATGGGTCTATTGCTTGAACTGTTCTATAAAACACAGACAATGGGTCCTACTGCTTGAACTGTTCTATAAAACACAGACAATGGGTCCTATTGCTTGAAATGTTCTATAAAACACAGACAATGGGTCCTATTGCTTGACTGTTCTATAAAACAATGGTCCTATTGCTTGAACTGTTCTATAAAACACAGACAATGGGTCCTATTGCTTGAACTGTTCTATAAAACACAGACAATGAGTCCTATTGCTTGAACTGTTCTATAAAACACAGACAATGGGTCCTATTGCTTGAAACTGTTCTATAAAACACAGACAATGGGTCCTATTGCTTGAACTCTTTATAAACAATGGGTCCTATTGCTTGAACTGTTCTATAAAACACAGACAATGAGTCTTATTGCTTGAACTGTTCTATAAAACACAGACAATCGGTCTTATTGCTTGAATGTTCTATAAAACACAGACAATGAGTCCTATTGCTTGAACTGTTCTTTTAAAACACAGACAATGAGTCTATTGCTTGAACTGTTCTATAAATACAGACAATGGGTCCTATTGCTTGAACTGTTCTGTAAAACAAAGACAATGAGTCTATTGCTTGAACTGTTCTATAACACAGACAATGGGTCCTATTGCTTGAACTGTTCTTATAAAACACAGACAATGGGTCCTACTGCTTGAACTGTTCTATTAAAACACAGACAATGGGTCCTATTGCTTGAACTGTTCTATAAAACACAGACAATGGGTCCTATTGCTTGAACTGTTCTATAAACAATGGGTCCTATTGCTTGAACTGTTCTTTAAAACACAGACAATGGGTCCTATTGCTTGAATTGTTCTATAAAACACAGACAATGAGTCCTATTGCTTGAACTGTTCTATAAACACAGACAATGGGTCCTATTGCTTGAACTGTTCTATAAAACACAGACAATGGGTCTATTGCTTGAACTGTTCATAAAACATAGACAATGTGTCCTATTGCTTGAACTGTTCTATAAAACACAGACAATGCGCCCTATTGCTTGAACTGTTCTATAAAACACAGACAATGAGTTGTAAATGCTTGAACTGTTCTATAAAACACACACACTGAGTCCTACTGCTTGAACTGCCCTGTAAAAAACAGACATGGGTCCTATTGCTTGAACTGTCCTGTAAAAAAACAGAAATGGGTCCTATTGCTTGAACTGTCCTGTAAAAAACAGACAATGGGTCCTATTGCTTGAACTGTCCTGTAAAAAACAGACTATGGGTCTATTGCTTGAACTGTTCTATAAAACACAGACAAGGGGTCCTTATTGGTTGAACTGTCCTGTAAAAAACAGACTATGGGTCCTATTGCTTGAACTGTCTGTAAAAAACAGACTATGGGTCCTATTGCTTGAACTGTCCTGTAAAAACAGACAATGAGTCCTATTGCTTGAACTGTCCTGTAAAAACAGACTATGGGTCTATTGCTTGAACTGTCCTGTAAAAACAGACTATGGGTCCTATTGCTTGAACTGTCCTGTAAAAACAGACAATGAGTCCTATTGCTTGAACTGTCCTGTAAAAACAAAGAGTCCTATTGCTTGAACTGCCCTGTACAAACAGACTATGGGTCCTATTGCTTGAACTGTCCTGTAGAAAACAGACAAAGGGTCCTACCTTCATGAACTGAGGCAGTTTAATCAAATTGGGGCAGGGGCCTACCTGAGCAAGACGCTCAATCTGGAGAAATGACACAGGACTTGCACAGACATTGATACAGTTCTGTTCAAGTGCCATTGTTTGTGAAAATGTTCAGGGAAAGGTTCCTCCTATGGGAGACTTACTTGAAGGCTCTTTCAATATAAACTATATCTTCATCCTACGGAAACTTTGGGCAAGACGCTTCTCCTCTTCAGCACTGTCTTTTAATCTACCTTTTTTCCCTCTTTAAATCTTCTCTTCCTGTTGTCCACTTTTTTCTGCTTTTTTTCCCTCATGTCCATTCATTTGTGTTTTTAGGAAGTCTGTTTCTCTTTATTTCTCTTGTTATAGTTAGTAACATGCTGGTTTTCCCATTGTAATCTGGCAAGTAGATTATGAGATTTTAGTTGACTGTCCATTCTGTATAGCTATTATCCTGTTCGTCTTTTTCTTTCTTCTTTTTTTCTGTTTTTCTGGCACTGAAATATTTGTTCATAGGTCTTTACTTTTTGTTCTTCTTTTTATTGTCATAATCAACTAATTAGATGTTTGGTTCCCTCAGCATAGCATTGTTTTATCAGTGATAGATGTCAGTTTTGAATTTGTGTCAGATATTGTCGTACACTTTCTCCGCTGATTTAAAGTCCTGAAATAGTTTTGTGCTGATGGATTTTTTTTTTTATGAAAGTGAAACGAGGAAGGTTTTCGGTTGCACAAAATTTACAATTAGTAGCACAGTCAGCAGCATCACTGGAGTCCAATTTGTCCTTTTGTATAAGCAGTTGCTGACTTATGCAATACACATTCTTACGTGTTTGCTATAGAATTTTCTTCCAGAAATTCCAGAGGAATATGAGGATGCTGATATTCCGTTTTGATCATGATCATCTGCATTACTGACGATACAAACCCACATAAGTCCGATACTCTAACAACTGGTGGGCACTTATTGAAAGTCCCCAAGCCTCCCAGCGATACCCTCTCAGCTGTATCAACCAACACCTTGCTGCTGATGGCAGAGACAGATTCGTCAGTCCAAACAACTCTGACATGTGTCTTTACATATTTCTGACAAAGATTCTTAAATTTAAAAAAAAACACAAAGACTCCTGTTAAAAGAAGAAAACTTTCATCTGAACAAATAAATCTGTTTAAAATTATTTCTGACCACCACCACCAAAAACAACAACAACAAAAATGTGATGAGAAGAGATATTCATTTCGAACATAATTCCATAATGAATCAGCCTGATGTGGCCCTTTGCGGTCGGCTGGGCTATAAGCAACATTATCCTATCCTATCCATAATGGATTATCAAAAGAAAAAAAATCATTATGGGGTAAAAAAAAAAAAAAAAAGGGAATGAAAGGTTTACAATTTGGATTTCAATTCTGAATTTTTCTTTTTCGTTTGATGCTTCAAATGATCAACTCACTAAATTCACAAAAGAAAAAAAATCTCTCCAGCCCACCCTTTCAGCCGTCGCTGATCACCTGTTCTGGGAGGAAACCATGGTCTCAAACTCATAGTCATTGTCTCCAGCCAGAACAATGGCACTGTCAAAGCCATCTTTACTCTGGTCAAACAGGCCACGGAGCCGAGCAATAATAAGTAATCGCTGTGTAGCTTCCTCGCTCAACAGCCGTAGTAGACCTAGCTGGATGGATGATCCGTATTTGATCTGCCAGACAAAACAGTGCAGAACTAAAAATAACAATTTATTATACAATTTACATAACACAATATTACATGCTGAAACACAAGTGAGTAATGCTGAAAAAAAGAAAGAAAGAAGGACAAACACAACTTAGTGACTGAAAACACCACACAGAACACTCTTTCACAAATACTCTCTTTATCTCAATTATTTTCTTTCATCCACATCATGTATAATGCACATGTGCATGCATGAATGGTCACATCACACACACACACCACATCCCAATTCTCTTTATATGCATACCCAAAACACACACACACAAACACACACACACACACAACACACTCATGTACACATGCACAATCATTTTGCATAAAAAAAGCTCTGATCAACAATGTATGCAACACATACAAACACTCTCTCTCTCTCCCTGATGCTCACCTTAGCTTGTTAGATACAGCAACACCAAAATTTTAAAACATCCTAAACTTTTAATCACCACTGTTTCTGTCACCTTTCAGTACCTATTGACAAGA
>JAFLJL010006248.1:0-11136 GCA_018398815.1 Conus ventricosus
ACCAACACACACACATACACACACACATACATACACCCCCACCACATCCCCTTCACTCACTTCATACAGTAGTTACAGCCACCCTCCATCATTTAATGTTAATTTGTTTTATCCTTTCCCCTTAAATCCCCCCCCCCCCCATGTTCTAAATCCCAACTACCTACCCTCTGATCTACCCCGTACTCTCCCCTCCCCCCTCCCACCACCCACTTCCCCCCCCTGCTCTTTCCCTTCACCCCCGCATCACCTGCATCCCAACCCAAGTACATGATTTACACCGGTCCACCACTGCAACAACAACCCACTATATATTCCACAAAATCACACCACACACCCACACCACACTAACTTGCAACACACACACTCACACACACACACACACACACACACACACACCACACACACACACACACACACACACACACCACACACACACACAAAACACACACACACATTTTCCCCCCTTCCCCACTGACCACTTCTTTTCCTTTGTCCCCATTGTATGCCAACACATTATTTCACCTGTTGCAATGAACACCATCCCACAGCATTGTTCACTTTTTTAAACAACACCATTTATTATGAACCTCCCACCCCCACCCCCCACCCCATGATGATGAGATATGAGCTCTCCTTCTCTCGCCCCCCTTCCGCCTCCCCCCCCCCCCCACAAACACATTACCCTCCTCCCCCCCATTCTTCCCCCCCCTTCCCTTTTTTTTTTTCCCACCTCACCCCCCGCCTTTCACCCCCCCCCCCGATCATACCATATCACCCATTTATCTTCCATCCCCTTCCCTCCCTAACATTACCCACACACCTTCTCAACTACCCACGCATAACTACCACTACCTTTTTCATCACCCAACGAAATCATTTATTTTATTCACCCAAACCTTTTTTTTTTTTTTTTCCATTATTATCAATCCACCATTACCACAACCATCACAAAGATATCACACCATCCCCAATAAACTAGACACACAACCCTATCATATCACACACACACACCTCCCCCTACGCAACCCCCCCCCCCCCCCCCTCCCTTTTCCTTCCCATAATCCCCCATGTCATTTCCGCCTACCGGCCATTCTCCCCTACATGGACAACAACGGATGAGTCGTTTTTTGTTCTTTCTTCTTTTTCGTTTTTCGTTCTTTTTTTGTACTGTCCCAAATGTTAAATGTGATTTATTTTTTCGCCTGAAGAAGACCCAAGTGGTTGAAATGCATCGTGTCTTGTCATGTGCTTTGTTTGTCAATGTCATTGGCGGTAAGAAATAAACTCTATTTCTAAATTTTACTTCGTTCGCTGCCACCAGTCACTCCATTTTGAAAAATCATAATTTGTTTATTATTGATTGCTTATAAACAATTTGTTTATTATAATTTTTATGTTATAAAAAGAATGTCTCGGGGGCCAGAATCAAAAGCGGAGCTAGCTCCTAAATGCGTTGCATTAGAGTTAAAAGACCTAGCAGACACAACCGAGTTTGATCTAATAGGAGTGTCAGGAAATGTTTATGGATTTGAATACACAGATGATGGGGTTTACAAACGAACAGAAATTGAAGACAAAAAACGACAGCAATATCCTACCCTAGAAGAGATAAGAAATTTAAGGGCAAACGATTTTGGAAAACATGAATACAAACTTCATAAAAGAGAGAATGCTTGGGCGTTGCTTCCTGAAATTGCTTGGAATTTAAAGTTTGAACTACGAAGCCCTAATGTATACTTGATAAGGAAAACAATTTAGAAAGGCTTGAATGCAGGGCCCCTATCTTGTTAGCCCTAGTTCCAGGAACACAACAGAAAAAACAGATTGAAATAATTAGGCAGGGTTCTGAATATATGCTACAGAGAAAGGGGTCCTTAGCTGAAGTGGGAGGTGACACCGTCGGCTTAGAATTTACCCCAAAGCTACTGCCACTACTTAGGCAAATGACGATGATTTTTCGCTTATTTATTACTCCAAGGGAGGGTGACCCTAGTTTTGCCAGAACATACGTTAATTAGAGGCATACAAATAAAGGCTGAAAAGTTGGATGCTCCTCTTAAGCTCGGTATTGCAATTACTAAAAACGGAGACAAAATAACCCCCCATGTATCATCTGACAAGGTTACTGTGATGGTTGACAAAGACAAGCTAACAGTACTCGACTTTATTTTAATTAAGTATGTTGATTTTATTTTGTTTTACTCTGTTAATGAAGTGCTGCCAGACGGATTAATAAGAAGATATGTACAAGATTAATTTAAAAAAATAATCTTATTTAAAAATGCATGTTCAACAGTTTAGGTTAAAGCGAATAACTGAACTTCAAAAGGAAATAGAAAGCGACTTAGATAAGTATAGGGTTACTAGAAAGAAATATGCTAAAGCTTTAAATACTCTTTCTTATGTAATACTGGCTCATCGGCTGTAGCTAGCGTAAGTGCTGGGTCTAGTGTTGCTGTTTTAGCTACTGGGGTTGGTGCACCAGCCTCTTTAGCATTAGGGAGTCTTGGGTTAGGGTTAGGCGCCATGTCTATGATTGTAAGTGCCGTTTTAAAAACATTAACTCCTAAATTACAAAAGCACACTGCCATTGTTGCCCTAGCATCAGCAAAACTTTGTTCATTGAGATTAAGAATAAGCAAATCATTACAGGATGAAAACATTACAGTCGAAGAATTTCAGAAGCTTATGGCCGATTTTGAGGATTACAGACGACAAAAAATTGAACTTCAAAAGGAGTGGAGAAAGACTTTACTTCACGACAGGTAGACACTGATGCAATTAAACAGAACATTGAAAAACAAACAAATGATCAATTAAACCCAAAATAGGCCAAAAAAGTTTAACAAAAAAATAAGTTTAACAAAAATAAATACTATTTTTTTTTGTTAACTCCTGTGTTTGGCGGGACAACTTGCAGCTCTTCACGAACAAACGATCTTTTAGGGGCAGGCTTTTTGGACGTAGTAGCACCACTAGAAGAAAGAGTTTCTCTTAAATAATATACGGGAGGGGGTGTTTTCATAATTCGTTCAACTTCATATACATCTACGCTCCATATGGGATCTGTAGCTCTAATTCTAACATCGCCCTCTGCCTCTCCAGGAGCATACAAGTATCTTACTTTTAGTCCAAACGGCAAGAGTTTTTGAGTCCCCTGCACATCTTCAGTAATGCTAATTTTTTTTAATTTGATTGCGTTTACTGGCTTCAACCCTGTTGCTTTAAATTCTTCATTGTTCATGGCACGTAAGACTGCTGGCAATCTCCTAACCCATTCTGTGTTGCGTTCTCTGTACTTCGTAGTGTCCATAATTTCTCTGTGATATTGATAGGTAAACAGGCGTTCAGCTAGATTCTTATTAAAGTTTTCTACTAGGGCTTGTGATCGATGGTTGCCTGGGATCCTCTCTTAACTGTAACATGATGTTTTAAAAACAGTTGGTTTACAGAACCTTTAAACTCTTTTCCATCATCAACTTGAATCATCCTAGGATACTTTAATGGGCCTCGCATGTATATTTGTTGTAAAGCCACAGCCACAGCAGTTGAGCTTTTATCCGTTAAAGGTTCAGCGTCTTTTATACCTTGAAGCCATGTCAACAACTGTCAGAGCATACTTAAACTTTTTTCTTCTAACTTTGTCATGTGGAAGATACAGCAAGTCCATTTGGTGGGTGTCCATTTGGAACTGAGTTAACAAATCGAGGCCATATTATTCTTTTTGGGGCAGGAAGATATATTTGCCAAATTGCTTGTTTTGAAAGCCAGTCTTTCGCATCTGATTCAGACACTCTAGCAGCTTTACTTAGTTTTTCAATAGCGGTCTTTCCTTTCCAATACCCTTTAGGAGAATAATATATTTGTACTTCGTATTGTACTTCGTATTGTACTTCGTATTGTACTTCGTATTGTACTTCGTATTGTCCATAAGAAGGGCTGTATTTTAATTGTATTTTTAATTGTTTTTTTAGATTGTTTGTGCAAGAATATAGATTGCTCCCATAGCACCCACAATAAAACCAATTTCTGCTATTTTCTGTTCTTCTGATGGTTCATAAAAGTCAGACAGTTCTGGCGGTGGTGTTGTTAGAAACTTCTTTCCTGTCACTAAGTAATACTCATTCATTGCCTCATCAACGTCTGTAAATGTGTGCTCTGCATGCCCCTGTTCCCTTAACTTTTTATTAATAAAGTCTAAGTGAGCAATTCGTCTTTTCTCGTAAGCGTCTCTTGCCTTAGCTAAATCTTCTATTGCCTTGTTATGACGTTCTCTCTCTTCATCGACCGCAATTTACTAAACATATAATTGCTTCCAGAGAAGGCCAAGGCATAAACAATAGCTCCTCCTACCATCATAACTACTCCCGCCATCTTTTTATAAATCAATATTTCTAGATTAATCTTTCTATGAACTGATATTTTCTGGGATAATTCCTTGCGTAACAAGAAAGTCTTTTGACGCAATCCCTGCAGTAATTACAACTATAACCTTAACAACGTCCTCAATGTCTAACCTTCCTAGATCCGCCGGCTTCATTTTAAACATGTTTTTTGCTAACACGCTATAGCCTATACTAAGACCGCTAATCACAGCAGAGTGGTAAATCGTATTGATAATCTTTTTTCACTCATCTTTTTATTAACTAAAAAATAATTAAAATAATCATAATACGAAAGGCTGTCTATGTGCTTTTTAATCAGATAATCTTTTGTTGTTAAAGCTAAAAATAAAGTTGCAACTAGTTTTGGCGAATCTTCTATCTTTCCCATGTTGGGCGGTTTTATTCTTAACAAACATTTTGCAAGGGTTGAATAAACTATAACGCCAACGATAGGCACTGCATAGTTAACCAGTTTAAACTCATTGTTTTTAAAAGTATTATATTATTTTTTATTGCTTTTAAAAATGGATTGTGACGAACTATTAAAGTGTGAGGAGCAAGCAGACTACTCCGTAGGCTACTCAACAGACCACTGCCATAAAGAAAGATTATACTCTCTAGCTGCGTGTGGAAAAACTAAACAGTATTTAGGTGTTGAACTAAGTATTGAACAGATTCAACAACTGTCTACATCAGACATTGAAAAGTACTACGCTAGGTACGAAGCACAGCTAGGGTCAAAAATGGTTAGATCGGTGGGTCAGACAATGATTAGTTTATATGCTAAGTTAGTAAGTAAGATGGCGCCGGTTGATTCAGAAGAAGATTTAAAATATGACTTATCACAAGATCCGGTTTTAAACAAGTCGCTAGAAACTCTTGCATGTGACATGTACTACAGATTTGGGACTATGTTATGCCCGTTCATCATGGGATTAATTACTTTTAATCATATTAATTTTGATCAAATTAAATTTAATCGCAATAAAAAAATGAGCGATCAGGAGAAGAAGACGCCGCAGGACAGTCCGCAGGAACTTTCCGCAGGAGCAAGCGAATGTGCCACAAGTGAGTGCTCCGCAAGCGAATGTGCCACAAGTGAGTAATGTTACTAAGCCTAAAAATCCTGGACGTGTTGAGGCTGGGCGTAAACTAGCTGAATGGAACAGACTGCAAAAAGCAAACCAATCAGCAAAACAAAAATTGTTAAATAGTAATACAACATCGCCGCCAACAACAACCCAATTAACAACAACAACAACACAATCAAACGATAAATGTATCATTATGTATTTGCTGCTGTTGTTGCTGGGGTGTTTTTTTAGCATACAAATACCTAACACCATACCTAACAACAAAGCCACAAGCCCCCACAGTAAAAGAAGAAGAACCAGCTTCTGCAAAAAAAGTGCAACCTCCTGCAGTAGACCCATTTTCTATGGAATAGTTTTTAAGAACTAGATAAGAAAATAGATAAGAACTAGATAAAGTACAAGTTAAGAACTAAATAAGTACAAGTTAAGTTAGTTATAGAAAGTACTTTTTAAGTTAAGTGCAAGTAAATTACAAGTTAAGTGTAAGTAAATTATAAGTCCTTGTTAAGTACTAGTTAGGTTCTTAAGTTAAGTACTAGTTAGGTTCTTGTTAAGTTATTGTTAGGTTCTTAAGTAAGTTCTTGTTATGTTCTTAAGTAAGTACTAGTTAGGTTCTTGTTAGGTTCTTAAGTTAAGTACAGGCCAAGTCAGTCAAGTTAATCTTTTAATGTTCTCCAATGCCCTACAGCATATGAAAACTCAGGACTGACGTAAGTTCTCTTGTTATTGTTAGAGACTAGTGATTTTTTGTTAACAGCAGTTGTGTTTACTTGATGAAGAGTAGAGCGCAGATTAACATTAATTTTTGTGTGATAAAATACTTTGTTCTCAAAGAGAGCTTGCTTGTAGTTGTCGTGAGTTATATTCTTTTTTGACAACTTCTTTGCTTATGCCCTTAGCCTTCTTTATTACAGAAGTCTGGCTGGCAACACTATACATCTTCGACCGTAAACCAACATATTCTTTGATAACTGTCCCATTAAGTTCATCCTTCATCTTTCCAATTACTTTCTTGTTTACAGTTGAATGTAAAGGACTGTCTTTGGGTAATCGCATGTGTCATACCACCCATCAACTCCTTTAGCCACTTCTGTTTCTAAGTCTTTGTCTTTGTAGAAGTCTTCTGTGGGTACGTCTAGAATAAAAGAGTCAGTGTCTGTGTAAAGGACTCTTGCTTCTGGGGACCGCGGTTTAAAGTAGTCGTACAGAAATTCTAACATCAATAACTTTGACAACTCTAATACGGTAAAGCCGATAAACACCGGCTTGTCTAACGTAACATCCTTTTTCTTCATTATAATGCCAACCAGGCTGTCGCTAAATCTTTTAAAGTCTTGATAGTTAGGTTTAGAGACCAGCTTAATTGCTTGTTTTTCTTTTGTAACTAATTTAACATCTTTACGTTTGTGTGGATTTTCCATCGTCTTACCAAAACAGCTGTTGTTCATCAGTTTAAAGAAGTCTTTTTCTGAAGCGTCAGTGGCTTGGGTTCTAAGATCAGTATTCTTCTTGATGTATGGCCTCATAAAGGGCTCTTGATCACAGATAATTATTCTGTGAACAGCAGTCAGCTTTAATCCGTGTCTTAGGTAAAACTGTAACAGTCTGTAATGGCACACATATTTAGTTTTGTGACGAAGATTGGGAACAAGTTTAGGAGGCTCGATGGGACTCATCTTTAATCTTTCTGCGGCTAGGGGGTAATCGTTGTGGAGATCGTGTAATTCTTTAGGATATTCTAAGTCTACTTCCAAGATTAGTCCTGCTGGATTATCGGGTGTAAGCTGTGACAACATGCCTAACACAGTATTGACATCGTGAGGTCCTTTTATCATCTTAAAGTTTCTCAGTGGGAGCGGTTGACTCATGGCCCATCCATACAAATTGTTGGCGTCTAAGTACATTAGGTAGTTGGATGGTTTAGTGGGATCATAATCGTCTAAATACTTGTTGTTGGCTTTGCAGTAAGGATGTGAGGCCATGCTAATACCTCCCCTCAGCCCCTCTTCAATCATCTGAAGTGTAGGTAGATCAGATATTAAGTCAATCTTGATGTTTGTAGACTTCAAGAAAGCATCCCAAGAAAGGCCAGGTGCAGAGATGTAATGTGATGAGTCTAGACAGTAGTGTTTCATGCATGTAGATCTGTAATTCTGAAAGACGTCTGCCAATAAACACACGTTGGCCATCAAGTAGTGATCGTGATAGTCGCCCATTGTTTCACAGTGTAATCCTGTCCAGGCTTTCTGAGCGTATTCATAGTCAGAGTCAGTTATGTCTTTGCCTCTAAGACTAGAAAAGAAAGCGCCTTTAGGAGGAAGTGAGTCTTCATCAAACCTTTCCCACGAGTTCATGTATTCATAAGGATAAACACCTTTACGCACTAAAGATGGATCAAAATATTTTTTAGTGATTGGAAAGGCTTGTAGAGATCCTGCTAATTTATCTAAACTGGCCATCAGATGTTGGGCAGAGAGTCATAAAAGGATAAAGAGTCAAGAGTAAAAGTCATGTACTTTCTGAAGACTGTGCAATGCAAGTAACCCCTCTTATATTCAGAAGTCACTGCTTGCATGATAAAATGAGAATCGTAGCCACGTAAGTTATGAAAGAAGATGGGCAGTTTTTCCCTTTTTTCGGATCAACCTTAAGCTGAAGATTACAATTGTTGTGCGCGGCCCCTCTGAACTTTCCAGTAATGTGATCGTGGTCTCTTACTGTTGCGTCTTTACTGTTAGGTGTTAGCTCTAAGCCGCAAATCCAACAGTGTGTAGATAAGGCATAACGTTCTTTGTCTTCAGGACCATAACAATGTCTGAAAGGTTCAGTTGGTTGGATAACTGATTACGAAGTTGTTTCATCTGCTCTAAAAATCTACTAGCTGCATTGGGACCTCTATAAATCTCGGGTGTCGTGTGTTGACCGTCTGACCTAACAACAATAAACGCATAAGAACAAATCTGATGGTGGGTTAATAAGGTTGTTTTTTGTTCTTGCTGTTGAGGGCCGCAGTACTGTGGCAAGATTGATTCAAAGTCAGCATAAACCACGTATGGGCTCATTTGCATTTTGTGTATATTCTTAAAACTAACTTTAGACCCAGGTTTAGGTGTGAGGAGTTTGGTTTCACAGTCTACAAAACTTTTACAACTAGTTTTATGGTCGGCAGCAGCTTCTATAGTTGGGATTCTAACCAAACATCTTCTACAAAGCTCTTGTTTAGATTTATCCTTTGATGTAAAAGCCATAAGTCTGCTTATTGTTCTGATTAATACATAATGGCTCTTTGTGCTATCTGCAAACAGCATCAAGTCTACATGTTTGTCAAGTGATTCGCCTAAAGTAGGAGCGTTGGGAGAAACCCTTAGAGGCACTATATTGTCTACTACAGACCATGGGGATACGTTTACAGTGATTGGTTTGTTTTGCTCTTCAAACTGAGATATGCTTTCTATACTCACTGGAAAGGTTATGTTATCAAAGTTCAGCTCTTGTTTGTATTGTTCATAATTGGAAACTCTGTTTGCATGATTTTTGACAGGATGTAAATGTGCTAAAACACACCACATAAAACACATGTTGTCAGAATTATGTATGTTTAAGACCGCTCGTTTTAACTCTAACTCTTTGGGAGAGGAAGGTAAGAATTGCCAACTATAGGATAGAACTTTGTTTGTTTCAATCTGATTTCAAGGACAGTCCCTTCAGACCAGCCAGAACCCCTTAACTTTGCCTCCTCACTTGCATGGTTAAACTGTGTAAGCATGTAATCAGCCCAGTCAGAATTAAAGTCGTGATAGTTAATAACTTCTTTCTGTTTAGTTGAAACCCAGACTGGCATTTAGTATCGTCAGGCGTTATATAATCAATCAGAACGGCCAACAGCACTTTTACTGGCGGCTCGCGTTGAAGAACTCTGGGATTTTAGAGATAGCATGTGTCACGCTTTCCTGAACGTTTGTGGGGTTAATAATATCCATGTCTACTTCACTAAACGAAATTGCTTAATTGTTTGTCACTGCTAAATATTTTTTCCATCGTATATAGTTTTTCCGTCCTCGAATTTACTTGTGGTCGCCTTTTTTTAAAGCCACAATATTTACGTAAATCAAAAAATAAATGTAAATAAAAGTAAGTAAAAAGCGCTTTTTATTCTTCGCCCAAGCGTTGCAACACTTCAAGCCATGTTAACCTTACAATAACGCCTGCTAATATTTAGCTTTTTCTAAATCACTACAGTCAAGTGTTCATCACT
This sequence comes from Conus ventricosus, assembly GCA_018398815.1. Lineage (NCBI taxonomy): Eukaryota > Metazoa > Mollusca > Gastropoda > Neogastropoda > Conidae > Conus > Conus ventricosus. The sequence continues at coordinate 9,735 of JAFLJL010006248.1, forward strand.
TTGGTTGCTTCGTTAAATAGTTCACTATGATCTTTTATTATATTGTTTACATCATTCTCAAACCAAAATTCACTAAAATCAATGTTTAATACTTTCATTGTTTCGTCAAATAGTTCATTACAAGTCTTTAAATCAGATTCACTGAGTTTAGCAGCCATTTAAAATCTAAAATAAATAAAAAAAATAATTGTAAATTCAGTTTTTTATTCAGGGTCTATTTCTAATCGTAAAAACTGATCAGGTTTAAATGTAACAGTTACTCCTTCAAGGTCGTCAGACACATGCAGGTCAGCATCTTCGGGGCAATATTATCAAGTAAAATAGCAAAAAGCTTTATAATTGGTTTAGGCCAAGACTTTGGGATTTTACTAACTGCTTTTTAATACGCTTTCTCGCATAGTTAAACTTTCAAAAAGTTCTGTTATAAATTCATCAAACATGTCCTTTAAACACTTTTTTTATCAACCCCAGCATTAATCGCCCACCCAAATCATCAAATATTTCTGTAAGCTTTATAACTACCTGGGGGTTCATTTTTTAAACCAGATTTAAAACAGCAATTAAAAAATAATTAAGTAATCAGTTTCTCTCTCCCTCTCTCATTCACACATGCGCATGTTAAGGGAAACAACTCCGTAGACGTTTTGTAACTTGGAGTTGTCCCCCGTGTAGCTTAACGAACCACACACGCCCGGTCAGCCTGATCGCACATTCAACACACAAACACAAACACACAGACAGGAACTGACACAGACAGACAGGCAGACAAACAAGCAGACAGGCAGGCAGACAGGCAGACACACGCGTTCCGTAACAAGCCCCGCTGTCACGGACGTAAATACTTTCGTTTGTAAGATAATTCCTTTCTTCCCAAACCTGATATAAAGTGGAGTGTTGCCAGTGACATCTTCACTACATTGGCCGGGTGTTGACCAGTTTGTTATTTGTGTTATGCTGGGCGCGCTACGTCCGTGCATTTTGCTCCCATCCTCCAATATTTCTCTTCTTTTATTTTTTTTTTTTAAAGAGCTTTCTTTTTCTATTTTATCGTTTTTTCACGTGGTTCATCAGCTGTCAGGGGACCCCAGCTGAGCTGTTTTGTTTACGGGTTGCCATCTTGTTTAGGCGAGTGGTGTGGCACCCGCTTACGAACTTTGGAGTCGGAGAGATCTCTATCTCTGCCAGCTGGAGCCTTCCTGTTTGAATCCACTTCGACGTGGGTTGCGTGGAAAGTCTTTCACCCTTCGGTGGGAAGGAAAAAAGTTCACTTGCCACCTCTGGATCCCTATCCCGACCAGCTGGAGAGCACCTTAGGTCATCCCTGACCTGGATCCACTTCATTGGGGACCGTCACGGTTTTCGGCTGCCATCCTTCATCGGATTGGGGAGCGGACCGTTTTCT
>JAFLJL010006250.1:0-12213 GCA_018398815.1 Conus ventricosus
CAAACCTTTGTGTGTTGTTTAATTCATGTCACCAAAAGATCACTTGCTTTGTATGTGTGTCAATTTCTTCAGATGTCATTTTAATTCAGTCTGTTCATCTTTACCATTGGCTTTTATTTTGTGTATGGTTTTCCAGTGTCAATTTCTTCAAATGCATTTCAATGTGTTTGGATTCCCATCATTTCCTGTTGGATTTCCAGGCCTCCAGACTCATAGAAACCACTGCCTGCTGCTTGTCATGGTTGGTTGAGTCACACAACCCCCCCCCCCCCCCCCCGCCCCCACCCCACCCCCTTCCTCCCCCACCAAGACTTCAGCAGAACCACTGCACCCACTCTCCGCCCCTCCCACTTTCCCTTCCGTTTCACACTACCATCTCGCTCCCTTCCTTCTCCCTTTCCCATCACTCACTTGTCTCCAAAAGATCGCTTCCACCATTCTGCTGCATCGCCTTTGGTGATTCGGAACGAGTCCCCACTGTAAATTCCGTTCGGATAGATGGCTTTCAACTCGGCCAGCATGTGTGAGAACACGAGAGAGAGCTTGGTCAGGTTGCGACGAAAATGCGAATTTTCATCGAACATCTTATCTTTGCCATCCCGAAACAATTTGATTGTGTTTTTGCACTTATTAAGCAGATTCTCCAGGAATATTCTGAAGTATTCACAGTCGTTAAGAACTTGAAGCTTGTCGTCATACTTGGCGCATATCATGCCCAAGTGTTGATAGCTGTCTGGAAGAATGTCCAGTATGAACGGTGGGCTGTTTCGGAGGTTCATCCGTGGATGTTGGCACATTTTCATCACTTTGCCCATCAGTTTCCATGATTTCTCAATTGTTCGTTTGTCTACGACAAGAAGCTTGGGTGGCACAAATATGCGACTGATGACACCCCCGATTTTCTTGGACTGCTGAGGCTTGGTTCGATCGGCCATTTTGTCCTTCCTGGTTGCCGTTCCCGATTCCCACAAGTCCGTCACATCATTCCGTGCATGTGTGAATGGGGTAAGCGCCGACACTATGAATGGACCGGGACTGCGTTCAAACTAACGACTCAGTAGTGTGCCCGAAAAAATTATTATACGACTGTCTGAACCCCACACAAAGGACGGTCATTGCACTGAACGCAGAAAGGAAACGATCAGCGTCGTCTGCTGGGCGAGCCTTGTCATTTGATAGCGAACGGGCGCAGCCTTGCCTGACGAATCAACATCAATTCGAAGCGGCTAAACATCGCGGAGAGACCGTCCCATGTTGAGTTCACACACACACAAAAGCAACTACAAGGAACTAAAAATTAAAATAAATAAAATAAAGCTTTCATTGTCGCAATCAGTTCATCAAAAACAGCTTCACGAAGTCGAAACAGAAAAAAGTGGAAGAAAGAAGAGAAAGTTCCCCGGTCGAAGGTCCACTGAAGAAATACTCGACACGGGGAAGGAATAATTAGGTCTAAGAACTGATAAAAGAGCCCAACCCACTCACCCACCCCTCTCTCTCTCTCTCTCTCTCTCTCTCTCAGGACGATGAACTTTAAGAATAAAATGACATGTAGGAAAGTGAAATTTAAGATAATGTATTATAAGAGATATATGAATGAATATTATTATTATTCATCGCATGTGGAAAAGATCAGTAAGATACAATGTCATCATTTGATTGAGTGGATGGTCGAGTCAGTCTTAAGATTTTTTAACCTTACTGCTTTACTCCTGTGCGTGAGGATATAAGGAAATATTAACGAATTTTGTTTTTGTTAACCTTTGATTTGATACACACTAGGAATGAATGTGTATATTTGTTTGCGGGAAAGGAAGAGGGAAATGTTATTGTTTGTTACCCCCTCCCCTTGTCAAAAGACCTCTTTGGTAATGACAATAAAATATCAGTGCCAAAGTCTCTCTCTCCTCTCTTTTCTCTCTCTCTCCTCTCCTCCTCTCCTCTCTCTCTCCCACACACACAACACACACACACGCACACACACAACACACACGCAGGCACGCACGCACGCACGCACGCACGCAGCACAACACACACACACACACACACACACCCCACACACCCCACACACACACACACACACACCGCCACAGATTGTTCGTGAATTTCAGGGTTTTTTTAATCTTTTTTTCTTTCTTTTTTTGTTTTGCTGTTTTTCCGCTTTGTTTCTTTTTCTTAATCTATACAGTCTGTAAAATTTGCTTTAAGTGGATTGTATTCATAGAACTCATCTTTTCATTTTTTGCCCGTCGCCCCCGGTGGAGCATAGGCCATCAACGACTCTTCGCCATCGCACTCTGTTCTGGGCTGTTCTGGTCATTCCAGTCCAGTTTGCCCCTTGTTGTTTAACTCTGCTCAGTGTCTCGTCTCCAGCTGTTGCGAGGCCGGCCTCTCTTTCTCTTTCCCTGCGGGTTCCAGGTCAGGGCTTGGCGTGTGGTGCTGGATGCTGGCTTCCTGAGGGTGTGTCCGATCCAGCCCACTTCCTTCACGGTATCTGTTTGGGCCCACTGGTTCCTGTCCGCACGCTCCACAGATCTTCGTTTCGGACTTGTCCTCCCATCGGATTTTGTAGATGCGCCTCAGACAGGTGTTGAAGAATGTCTGAATCTTTTGTTGCAATCGTCTGTTTTGTTCCCCACGTCTGCATCCGTAGAGCAGAACTGATTTCACATTGGAGTTAAAGATGCGGAGTTGGTTCTTATGCTGATTCCTCCAGATCCCCAGATGTTCTTGAGCATGACGAAAGCTGCTCTTGCCTTGCCGATTTGGCTGTGACGTCTCGGTCCGTGCCTCCCTGTTGGTCAACCACGCTTCCCAGGTAGACGAAAGACTCCCCCTTTCCCTGATGGGCTCTCCATCGACTGTGACTGGTGTTTTGGGCAGTGGTGTTGTTTTTTCATCAGCTCGGTTTCTTCCTGTTAAATCTTGAGCCTGTCCCGGTTTGATGTGGTCTCCAAGCAAGTGGTCTTGTCCTGCATCTGGCTGTGGCTGTGGGGACAGGAGCGCCAGTCGTCAGCGAAGTAAGGTCGTCGAGCTGCGTCCAGAGTGTCCACTGTATACCGTTGTTTCTGCCTGTTGTAGGGGTCTTCATGATCAGTCAATGACCAGGAGGAAGAGAACGGCGACAGCGGGCATCCCTGCCGAACTCCGGTCTTCACCTCGAAACTTTCGGACAGGTGGCCGGCGTGGGCAATCCTGCCGTTCATGCCCTGGTAGGTGCACGGAATGAGGGAGATGATCTTCCCCGGGGACTCCGTAATGCCTCAGCAGCTTCCACGCATTTTCTTGTCCACACTGTCGAAAGCCTTCTCATAATCTATGAAGTTGATGTAAAGGGGGGAGTTCCACTCCCGCGACTGCTCCACGATGATGCGCAGGCTGGCGATCTGGTCGGACATGATTTGTTCTGCCGGAAGCCTGCCTGCTGGTCTCGGAGCTTGGGGTCGACGGCCCCTTTCATTCTCTCCAGTAGAACCCTGTTGAGAAACCTTGCTGGGTTGACAGGAGCATGATCCCCCGGTAGTGCTGCAGTCCCTGAGGTCTCCTTTCTTCGGCAGCTTGATGACGATTCCTTCTTTCCACTGACCGGGGACCTCTCCTTCTCCCAGATCTTGCTGAAAAGGCTGTAATAGCATGTTGACAGCTGTCTCTATGTCTGCTTTGATGGCTTTGCTGGTATCTCGTCCGGCCTGCAGCCTTCCCATTTTCAGAGTCATGATGGCCTTCTTTATCTCTGCCTTTTAGGGTTTGTCACGCTGATGGGCAGGTCAGTCTCTGCAGGTGGGATGTCTGGTGGTGCGTCAGGGGCGGGGCGGTTCAGCAGCTCCCTGAAGGTTCTGCCCCTCGTTTCAGCTGTTCCTCGGTTGTTGTCAGTGGGTTTCCGTTCTTGTCTTCACTGGCTTGTCTGTCTGTGGAACTTACCCCTCAGCTTCTTGGTCACCAGGGGACAGGTCCTTCAGGTTCCCTGTCCAGCTGCTTTCCTCTGCTTGGCTGGCCAGGTCGTCAAAGTAGTCCTCTTGTCCTTCTTTATGCTCTTCTTTACTTCTCCGTTCGTGCTGTGTGCTTCCTGTGCCTTTGCCCTAGCTGCTCTTGTTCGGCTCGTGTTCAGTGTAGCTTTCTTCTTCTCCTTGTTTCCAACTTGTGGATGGTGTCGGCAGAGATCCATTCTTTGTGCTGGGCCTTTTCTTGCCAAGGATCTCTTCACATGTGTCATGCCAGAGCTTCTTGCAGTGTTCCCACTGTGTCTCGATGTCGTCTCACTGTCTTCTATCAGCTCATGTAGCGGCTGGAACCTGTTGGAAAGATGATCTGGAATGCTGCTTGTGTGTCCCTGTTCGGAGCAGTCCGACATTGTACCTTGTACGTGTGTTGTTGGTGTTGGTGAATCTCTTGAGGCGAAGTCTCACTGTTGTTAAAAGAAGGTGGTGGTCTGATGACACGTCCAGCACCTCTCATCACTCGTAATCCCGCCATGATCTCCTGAATTTGCGGCTAATGCAGATGTGGTCAATCTTGGTTCTCCGTGACATGGTTCGGGGATCTCCATGTGGCCCTTTTGGATGCGCTTGTGTGGGAAGATGCTTCCTCCTATCACAAACTGGTTCAGGGCGCACAGGTCTGCAAAACGCTCACCTTCTCGTTCATCTGTCCCAGTCCATGTGTCCCCAGCTGTCCTCTAGCCTGTGTTGTCCCTTCCGATCTTGGGCGTTAAAATCTCCATCAGTATGGTTATGTCCTTTGCTCCTCTTTTGTCTATCACTGTCTGTAGTTGCTGGTAGAAGTCATCTTTCTTCTCTTCTTCCGCATCATTGGTGGGAGCATAGCACGGATATGTTCAGCCTGATGTCATTCTTCTTCGTGGTAAACTTGGCTGTGATGATGCGGGAGTTGACAGGTTCCCATCCCATGAGTGCCCCTTGTGCCTCCCGGGGCCAGCATCGGGGCCCCACCCTCCAGTGTGGGGGTCTCCATCCTCTGTGTGTCCTGAGTACAGCAGCTGTTCTCCAGATGAAAGTCTCAGCTGTTCCTGATTGTAGCCACATTGTCTCACTCAGTCCTAGCACTCCCATCTTGTAGTTTTTCATCTCTCTCGCAACTTTGGGTGGTTTTTTCCTGTTTCAAACATGTCCCCGATGTTCCATGTGGCTACTTTCGTTGTTGTCCTGGGTGTTGAAGGGGAGTCGGCTGTCAAACGACCGACCCCCGGAGGTCTGCCCTGACAGGATCGGGTCTAGGTGGGAGTGAAGGAGTGACTGACCTACACGCCCCCGCAAGAGACCACACAAAAAAGATTACGATACAACACCCATTTATTCACAACACACACAATCGCAAATAAATAAATTTTAACACACGCACATGCACTATTTACAATCAAAAAATTCCCAAAACACATAACATGCGCAATCACAATCAAGCATTTCACCATACGCCGTACACAATCACAACCACAACATCTCATCACGTATAACATATACACAATTATAAATAAACATTTCCAGCATCCATCCCTTCCCACACCATGGAGTGCTCCACACCCCTGCCTCTGTCAAGTCTACTGGGAGCCCCTGTCGCACTGGGGTGCTCCGAACCGGGTCGGTTCTTGAAGGGAGTCGCTCAAACCCGGGACACCTCGACACACAAGCAGGCAGTGAAGAGCGCGTCCCGGAGGGGGGGGGGGGGGGGGGGGGGGAACTTTGGCGTTGTTACTGGAGGTCCTGGACGGGGGTCAGGGCCGGCCAGTCAAGCCGGCGGGCTCCTCTACCAGTCCGCGGTCCCGACTAGAGGTGGCCTCGACCAGCGCGTGGCACCATCCAGTCTGCGGTCCCAGCCAGAGCGTGGCCTCAACCAGCACGTGGCACCATCCAGTCCGCGGTCCCAGCCAGAGCGTGGCCTCAACCAGCACGTGGCACCATCCAGTCCGGACTCGGGTGAAGCCCCGGGAGGGGGGGGGGGGAAACGTAGCTGGGAGGAGAGAAGAAAGGGAGGGAAGGAAGAAGGAAGGAATAGAAGGAGGAAGGGGGAAGGGGGAAAGGGAGGAAGGGTACTGGAACCCGCCGTCAGTTACAGTCTGACCCATGCTGTTAAATCTTAACAGCCACTCGCATGATGGGCGAGGGGAAGTCTACTAAATGCCCCAATAACCCAGCTCAACACAGACCTGAGCATAACACAGAAAAACCCATCGAATCAGGAATGTTCATTAGGGTCTTCTCACACGATGCAGGTAAATGACTGCATTAATCATCAGGTTATAAAACAAATATGAATTATCTTCACCCTTCTCTCACTCACGTTTAACATTTGCTTTTTAGGAATAACCAAACACAGCGACATCGCTTTATAACTGCCACCACATTTGCAAATAATAATTCAATGGCATAATTGTCACATTTTATAGCCACATTTCAAAATAACACAAATCTCCAACCACGCTTTCCGAACGACAAATCATGCGTACGCTCGCTCGCGAACATAAAACTCGTTCTCCTTGCAAAACCAAACAGCGGTGGCCGAAGGATAAGAGTCCGGCGAATGTGACAGGGGCGGACGAGCGAGCCCAAGCAAGTTCCAACCCTGAATCACCAGGTTCTCTCCATCCCCACCGACTACCGCATCACCAGATGCATAATACAGGAGAAAGAATTTTGGAAATATTTAGAATGGCCAGGTTAAAGATTGAATTAACCAGAAAAAGGTCCCCCACAATATTTCTCTTACAATTTCGAAAACAAAAGAAAATTGCGCAAAAGAGAAGACTAAGCGGCTAATAACAACAAACCAAAACAAACAAACCACGAAACTGATGCTTCCCAGCTACCCGTGGGTGACCAGAAGAGGCGGGTCAAACGACTCTCTCTGCCCTCTGTCCAGTCGAGAGGACAGAAGCGCAGATGCGGAGATAGAAGAAGTGATGTCCCTCTCCTACTGGCCGACTGTAGGAATTGAAGATACCGACTGTACCTTCGATGATACGGTGAAGAACCAAGACGGAGCAGGCGCTCCCAGAGACATCTTCGCTCGAGTGAAGAGCTAACCTCCCTCAGCGATGGCGGCCAACATGCCACGCTGCGTCACAGAGTGAGCATACTTCAAACTAAAAGAAATGAAGCACTTTGCGACAGGTAAAAAGACAGGCGAGAGGCCGATAGACAGCAAGTTCGAGAGAAAAGTACCAGCCACCCGTGAACCTACAGGATGAATAGCACGGGCAGTGGAATAAGAGAGAGAGAGAGAGAAAGCAAACCGAAGTTGAGCTGAACTACACCAGGTGCAACCGCACCACAAGCCACATTAAGGGACGGATAACACGACAACAGCAACGACAATAAACAAATGAATAATTGCGCCACCTAGATGGGTCAAACGTCGTAGGCCTCGTGACAAACTCGTGACATCGGCCTTGCAGCTTCTTTCGGCTTTCACTGCACTGCGTCATAAGTCTCCGGGATGGAGACCCTTCATTGCCCAGGTGAATTGCTTTGGTTCATTGTCGTCAATGCTTCTGTAACTCGTCGCGGCAAATTTGTTTGACGAATACAAAGAGCAGAGAAAACTTTGCTTCAAGCACGGAGTTGACAAAGCCAAACGAGAGTACATCAGTCAACACAGCGCCCATCTGGAGGGCAGTAAACACTATTGCCCGTAACAAGAGTTCAGATTCACAATTAATTCAACCACAAGCATAACTCCGGACGAATTTAATGCAACTTTCTGTCATTACCTGATATCCGTACTCAAGCTTCACAGAGTATAAAATCACCACATGAATATACACGGCGACTTCCCTTATATCATTTTGCAAACAAAAACTTGGATCCAGTAACTCACTCAAGATTCTCCCACTTGCTGTACATGAAGTAGGAATGCACATAGCACAGTTAAAGAATAAAACATCCATGGGTCCTTATAAGATACCCGCATTTCTTCTCAAATCTGCTCTACTTTACATTGTTGACTCTCTAACATACGTATATAATTCGTCCATTGAAACTAATGTCTTCCCTCAAGCATTCAAAACTGATCCCCCTTCCAAATCAAATGATTTGTCGGATCCAAATAATTTCAGACCTATATCCCATCAATTCTATCCAAACCTGTCGGAAGATACATACTCACACACGCATCTCAGTTCATGGAGAAAAAAAAAAAATTCACCCACTCCAGTCTGGATCCCCATCTTATCACTCCTGCCGCACAGCATTACTACGAATGTGTGACTCATGGCTTTCAAATATGAACCAATCACAAATGACAGGGACTGTCTTTCTTGACTTTAAAAAGGCTTTTGATTTTTTTTTTTAACTTTTTTTTTTACATTTTTTTTCTTTTTTTAACCTTTTTTTTTTTTGGCTGTCCAACCTCTGCGCCACTTCAGAGGCAGTGCCACCACGCCGCTCATTCCGACACCCCGTCCGCAGCCACAGCCCGACTGGCCCGCCGCAGCCCCGGCACCGGCAATCCACAGGGAGCAGTCAATGGCAAGTCGTCAAGAGGCAACCCACCGGAGGAGACACTGCACTGCTGCCGAGTCACTTCGGTGGTGTTCAGTGGCGCCTGTTCTGATCTAACATACGCAGGACGCCACCTACTAAGCCCCTACTGACGACAATAATGCTTAGTCGCGGAGCCGGCGTGAGTGAGCTCTCCTCCGGAGGTCGAGGGCGCCACCACGTCCGTCCAACGACAGCCACTATGGACTCGCCGATACCGGTGACCCCGACGGAACCAAACCAAGGCCAAACCAAGCAGGGCATGAAGGGCCACAGAATTTGAGACATCTTTTTTTAATGTGATCGATGAGAATGAGGATGATTAAGATGATGCTACGGGTTTCCATTTCGGTCTGAGACTACATGACAGGGCTGTACTCTACGCTTCCTTTCATATATATCCGGCGTCACCAGGCCCGAGAGATACAGGCACCTGCAGTGTTGGTCAGGAAATTTGAGCAACACTCTCAGAAACGCATCCATTAAGTGGATGAAACATCGACTGTGTGGTCCCAGTCTTCCCAACTGAGTCCGCAGCAAACTCAACTCTGGGTAGGAGCCGGTCGCGTCGGGCAGAAAAAACCCACATGACTCTGATGGGATTCGAACCCACGACCTAGTCCGCGACGCTAACCACTTCGCCACGGCGGCTGGTAAGGCTTTTGATCTTGTTGATCATTCCATTCATTTAGAGAAACTAAACTATCTACTTGAACTATTCCTCGATAGTCTCATTATTCCAATCATACTTGAACGATGGGACTCAGTATGTGGTGCTTAATGGCAGAACCTCCACTTCAGACATTGTTAGACATGGAGTCCCACAATGCTCAGTAGGCCCCCTCCTATTCTGCACCTTCATCAATGATAAACCATTGTCCATATCAGATGAAAAAGTAATGACAGATTTACTTGCTGATGATCGTCACTCCAAACGAATGGTAGTGATCTACAGACAATAGAAACTTCTGTCCAGGAAAGTCTAAACGATGTGTCAGACTGGTGTCATTCAAACTCAATGGTCATAACCCAACCAAAACCAAATTTTATGATTATAGCTACCCGCCAAAAGCACCAATTGACTTCTCTTTACGTAAAACTTCAGCTGAGGGCACTTCTATCGAACGGTAGATGAGCATCGTGTTTTAGGGATAACGATAGATAAAGAATTGAAATGGCAATCTCATCTCAATAACGTATGCAAGGTAGTCTTAAAAAAAACAAACCCTTTTACTATTATCTCAATTTAAGTGCCACGTCAACAGCACTGTATTTAAACTTTTCTTCAATGCTTACATAATGTCACATATCAATTACGATTCAGCAGTGTGGGACGGGAGTAGTGATGTCCAACAACAACAAAAAAGCTGAATTCTCTTCATAGTCGTGCAGCAAAGCTGCTCCATCCAGCCGTACCTTTGACAACAGATGGAAAACTAAAAGCGCTGACCATACTTCCTCTGAGTAAGCAACTGGAATACACCAAGGCATCATTTATGTTTACAATCTCGACGGATACTATGCCATGTTATATCAATGCCCTTTTTACAAAATTGTACAGCTTTTCTGGCTCGAAGAAATTCCTTCTCCCCTACCAAACGCATTGATCAATACAAACAAACCTTGCTTACTCTGGACCATATATCTGGAACTCACTTCCACCGAGTCTACAAAATACGAATACTTTTATAAGTTTTCAAGAAACATCTACATAAACATTGTATGTTTCAGTAATGTGATTATTCGATTAAAATGATTAGCGCCCGTATGCAAAGTCTTCTGTAAAGCATACTTTGAATACACCATCTAAACATATAACCTACTCCATTACATCGCTCATCCGCACTCCCACCCTGTCCATCATCCCTTTTACTCCTCTCGATCCCCACCTACCATTCTCCCCCCACACCCCACTTCCTCCGACCTCTCTCTGTAATATTGTTTGTTTGCTTATTTGATTGTTTTTGTATTTATAAGTGTCCTCTCTCTGTAATTTTTATTATTTTGTTTGTTGAAATAATGTATTCATGACAAGGACAGACTGTAAGACTAGGTTTTGGCCTGAAATCTTCATGCTTGCACATTAACGATCAATCAATCAATCAATCAATCAATCAATCAATCAATCAATCAATCAATCAATCAATCAATCAATCTCTCTCTTTCTGTCTCTCTGTCTCTCTGTCTCTTTCTCTCTCTCTCCCCTCTCTCTCTCTCTCTCTCTCTCTCTCTCTCCTCTCTCTCTCTCTCTTCCTGAATACAACAACATTACTCTTTTCTGTTAACCTTGAGCTGAAGTCTTCAACGAGCACGATATAAATCATTCAGCTGTTATGTGTTTGAAGACCAGTTGGGGGTTTAAGAGGGTAAGGCGATTTCCTGATAATAACAACATAAACAGTTGATCTAGTTGCAAAGCGAGGCGACTGCAGGCTGAAATCGAAACAAATTTTAAATGTTAGTGATAGCGCACCGCCAAAAAAAAAAAAACGTAAACAAACGAATCACAAGACAAACACGGCGCGTTTCGACCTCTTAGGTCTTCTTCAGGCGAGACACAAAACACTCAGGACAAGGAAAACGAACGAGCAACCACTCATCTTCACCCACTTCAGCACAAGATAGGCGTTGAATGAAAACGAGGCTGTCAGGAAGGAGACAATGTGTGAGTCGAGGTTGCAATAATGATAATGATAATACTGACAGGAATAATAATATGATGGCAATGATGATGATCAAAATATTGGAGAAAAAAAACACACATAAATACAGGATTACTACCACTTTCGGTGATAATATGGCAATACCAGTTGTTGTATGGGAGAAAGGGGAGTGGGTTTGGGGATTTTTAAGCAGCATGGTTGCAAAGGCAACACAATCTTAGTGGCGATGGCGACAGTGATCTTAATGGTAGTGATGGTTATATCAATACTAACAATCGTATTGATAAAAATGATGATAATGCTACAACTATAGTGACAGTAATGGTAATAATAGTACTGACAATAAAAGCATGATACAGAAATATAATTTTAAAAGAATATGTTAATAATGATGATGATAATAGGCCTAATAGTACTACTACTAATAGTAAGGGAAGGGAAGAAGAAAAACAAACAAAAACAACAACAACAACAACAACAAAACAGGGAGGAGAACCTGACATCAATAATTATGTGATTGGATGTGTGCCTTTCTTCACATATATTTTACGCAAGTGCTTCGAAATTTTTTTGCTGGTCGTTTACCGTGTTTTACCGGGTAAAGCAGTAGAGAAGTGTTATTTCATTTGTTTTCTTTTGATCATTTTGTTTGTTTGTTTGTTTTTGTTTTGCATTCTCTTCTGGCAAGACAACCATGTTTTATTATTGTCTTTCTCATTTATATCCGCAAAAGTCTTCTTGCCTTTAACTTGGCACTAGTACATTCTTTATCCAACAAGTTATTGTCAGTAGTATCACGATCCGGTCTACTACATCTTTTCATGCGTTCAGCTGGTTTTATAGTACACTCATTGAAGGAATCAAGAGCGGCATTAACATCCTTAAAGAGTAATAGCTTATCCAGTCAATGACAGAGTATTTTTGTTATTCATTTGTCATTATCTTATACTGATTTTTTTTTACTGTGCTTTTTATTTATTTATAGCATTATTCTTGAAGAAATTGTAAACTCCTAGTTGATCAGAATCATTTCGTTCAGTTACGTGAGTTTGGATTCA
>JAFLJL010006251.1:0-12105 GCA_018398815.1 Conus ventricosus
CCCCCTCTAAAAAGTTTTGCCAGTTGACCAGGTGTTGTGAGTGCGTGCTGCGTGTGTGTGTGCGTGCGTGCGGTGGGTGTGCGTGTTTGGGGGGCATGCATGCATGGGAGTGTGTGCGTGTGGTGAGTGAGTGCGCGCGCATATGTTGTGTGTGCGTGTGTTTGTGCGGCGCGCGCGTGCACGCACGCACACGCACATCTGTGTTTATGTGTGTGGCGTGTGAGTGTAGAGCGGCATGGCGTTGTCTGCGTGCGTGGTGCGAGTTGTTTGCGTGCGTGCGTGTTTTCCGAATTGTGTTTTGTGTGTGTGTGTGTGTGTGTGTGTGGGTGTGTGAGTGTGTGTGTGTGTGGGGGTTTTGTGTGTGTGTGTTTTTGTTATGTGTGGGTGTGTGCGCGCCGGCGCGAGCGTGCAGTGTGGATGTGGTGCGCGTGTGTGTGTGTGTGGATGTGTGTGTGTGGTGTGTGTGTGTGTGTGTGTGTGTGGGTGGTGTGTGTGTGTGTGTGGTGTTTTTGGCCGCGCCGCGCGTGCGGACCCGTGCGGGCCCGTTCCCATGTGGTGTGCAGATCTAATTTCCCGGTCTTAACAAAACAATGGGGGTTTCGTTAATCATGCAACCCCCCCCCCCCCCCCCCCCCCCCCCCCCCCCTCCACACAATTGAACCAATCGATGTTTCCGTTTGAAAACCGCGACGGTGAAAGGGTCGTGCTCGTCTTCAATTTCACGGTCAACTGCCATTCAAGAAGTTGAAAAAAAAAAAGGTATTTGGTCATGACCTTATTTTTTTTTTTTTTTGTTATCGATTTTTGTTTCTTGTGACCTGAAGTTTGGAGACGCCTTTCCTCTCCCCCCCCCCCCCCCCCCCCCCCACCCCCCACCCCCAACCCCCCTTCCTCCCCCCTCCATCGTTTCGCCCCTTTTTCTAGACAGAAAAACAAAATAAAACAGACTTTTTTCGCCCCCCTTCTCTCTCTCTCTCTCTTCTCTCCCCTCTCTCTCTCTCTCTCCTTCTCCCCTCTCTCTCTCTCTCTCTTTTCCTCTCTCTCTCCCTCTCTCTCTCTCTCCTGATTCTGTCGGTCTGCACGTCCGTAATTCAACTGTTTGTACCTCAATATTCCTCATTATTTCCTTCCTTTTTATCTGTCTGTCCGCTGTCTATCCGCCTGTCTTTTCCGTCTGTCTGTGTTTTCCTCTCTTTTTTTCTCTCTCTCCCCTTCTCTTTTTTCCCCTTTCCCTCTCTCTCTCTCTCTCTCTCTCTCTCTCTCTCTCTCTCTCCCTCTCCTCTCTCTCTCTCTCTCTCTCTCTCTCTCTCTCTCTCCTCTCTCCTCTCTCCTCTCTCCCCTCTCTCTCTCTCTCTCTGTGTGTGTGTGTGTGTGTGTGTGTGTGTGTGTGTGTGTGTGGTGTGTGTGTGTGTGTTTTGTGTGTGTGTGTGGTGTGTGTGTGTGTGGTTTTGTGTGTGTGTGTGTGTCAATCTAGAAAATAAAAAAAAAGAAAACACATCGTACCCTTGGCACTCTTTTTTCCCTCTTTCAATCTAAAAGCGCGTTTTTCATGAGCAATACTAAAAGGTGAGAAAGAAACCGGTGAGAGTATTTAGGAGCATGTGTTCGTTCTATCAAAACAGACAACGCCTGATGATCAATGTAACCTGAAACATTTACTGTTGTGCAATAAAAAAAAACACACACCACGCGTGCACACACACAACACACGCGCCCACACACAACACACGCGCACACACCCCACACACACACACACACACACACACAACACACACACACACACACAACCCCCACACACACACACACACACACACCACACCCCACACACACACACACACACACACACACACACACACGTGACCAAGATGGCGGAGAGTGCAAACAACTTTTTCTCCATGTGAACGTTTTTATTGGGCATCCGCTAAAATGACGAGAAAACCCCAGGGAAAAGACGTGGACGAGTCTTTGAAAAACAAGACAATGACAAAGAGAAAAAAAACTGGTTCAGGAACTGGGGATGTTTGTGGCAAAGCAGGTGACGGCGCAAGTGATGCCGCCACTTCCACCTCAACTGCCGCTTCTGAACAGCATTCGACACCGCGAGACCAAACAGGGCCCAGCTTCAGCGACACTACGCACACTACAGTGATCACCAGTGCGGTTAGTGAGCTTAAAAATACTATATTGAAACTCTGTGACAGAATACTATCCCTTGAAAGAGCTGTGCACGATCAAAGGCATGAATAAAAAACTCAAGTCGATCCAGGCTAGGCCAGTAACATCATTGCCAAGGCTACCACACAAACAGAACCCCAGATCATTACCCCTGGCCAAAAACTTACGTAAAGTAGCAAGTTCCACTCCAACATCCTCATCTTCCATCGCCATCCAGTGTACTTGTAAAGAAAACGGGCGTGAAGGGGCAAATTTAAATAAAAAAGGAACACTGGAAGACAAGAAAAGAAAAATCTGACGTCATAAAGGCAAATGACGCAAAAAAGCAAAACGTCATCCAAAGACTCCAATACGAAAAAGAACAATGATTTTCCTTCATGATCTTACAACTCTGACTCTAACGAAAGATGTACAAATGAAAAGACTAGGCCGTTCGTATGGGTTTACCTCCAAACGACAAAAAACTTTATGCCACACAAAAACTGAGTCTTCAACTACCTGATACAACAAACGACTCAGAAATACCAGACGCTATAGTAATTCACTGTGGTATCAATGATTTGAAATCGAAGGACGCAGAAACGTCAGCAAAAAATTTCACAAAAGCAGTCAAACAAATCAAGTGAAACACCCTCATCACATATTGTTGTGAGTCAGGCAACTGCAGTAGAAGATCTAAATTTTGGATGCTAAACGTGATTTTTTCAATGCCCTTGTAAGAACAGAACTGCTGGCTGACAAAAATTATTTCTTTTCGTACCACACAATAACTTCTATGACTACGGGAGAGACGGGATGCATCCAACCACCAGAGGATCATCGATCTGGCAGCTAACCTTGGCCCGGCATCTACGAGACCTCCTTTGGGAAAAGCCCAAGAAGCCATCACGCCGCCTACCTCCCATCCAGGGCGTTGGGGTACTCAGATGCTGTATCGGGACGAGGGGGGCCCTTGGTGGAACCGCTAGAAATGCTCTAAGTGTTCGGGAGCATCTCCCTCAAGTCTCTATAATTGACTAAATCTATCATGTAGTGGAGCCCAGTTATATACCTCCACCTCACTTGTTAACGTGACAATTTGAATTTTATTACTGAAGACTATTTAGTTTATTATTTTCATTTCTGTTTAAAATCTTGTTTTAAGTCTTATGGGTATCGTGCAGGTCCTTACCTGCTAATATACTTAGAAAGGAGTTTCTCAGTCACTTCATTTATTATAACTTTTTTTATCATGACAACAAGAAAGAGACCAACAAATTAAGCTTCTCCAAGGGAATTGTCGCTCCATAACAAGAAATAAAATCATACTTGAATCAATATCTTGGAATAATAATTTTTCATGTATTTTTATTACAATCACTAAATGTCAACAGTGATAATCTACCACATTTACCGGGGTTCTATCACCCCCCAGTCTATGAACAATGTGCGGAACGAATACAAACAGCTATCTATGTGCGTGAAGGCCTGTATTTTTGTGAAAGAACTCCACCAGTATCCAGTAACATCCCTTCTGCTTCATGCTGTGCAGCAATGGTCAAATTTACTTCTTCTTTGATATTGAACATTGCCTGGGTTTTAAACCTTCCAAAGGACCTATGATACGAATACAAAATGGCTAAAAGGGTTCCAAGACCAAAGAGACAAATGGGTTATTGGGGGAGATTTTAACGCACATCTCCTTTTTGGGGACCATGGCTGCTCTTATGTTACAAGTAATAGATTACTAGATAACATAGCTGATTCTAATCTATATTTGCTAAATAATGGAAGTATTACTCGCATTCCAATATAGCCACCCA
The DNA here is from genome assembly GCA_018398815.1 of Conus ventricosus. Classification (NCBI taxonomy): domain Eukaryota; kingdom Metazoa; phylum Mollusca; class Gastropoda; order Neogastropoda; family Conidae; genus Conus; species Conus ventricosus. The sequence goes on from JAFLJL010006251.1 coordinate 3,978, forward strand.
TACCCCCAGCCATCGATTTAACCTTTACATCTCCATAAACTTGTAGTAAACCAATGGGGGAAACTGGAGATAACCCACGGGATCAGATCATATTCCAATAACAATATCGTTGAATGACATATCAAACAGAAATTTCAGAAGATATTATTCCAAAATATATTTACAAAAATGCAGATTGGTCACTTTTCAAATCAATCTTAACAACACAGACATATGTTCTCAGCTAATGAAAATGTAGATGACCAATACCTGCATTTTGTAAAATATATTTTAGCAGCAGCTGACAAGTCGATCCCGAAGATAAAAAACACAAAGTCAAGAAACATAATGGAAATATAGGGTGGAACAAAAAATGTGAAACAGACCAAAAAAAAGAAAAAATAAAGATTAAAGTTTTTAATTGTAAAAGAGATCAGCAAGTAATCAAAAAGAAATGAAAAAGGCGGATAAAGAAAGTGTAGATGTCATAGATGATGCAATGTTGCAGCATTGGAATGAATTTTTGTAACTCTGAAGTTAAAATTCATAAGATATTGGTAAAGTGTGGGAGGAACTGAAAGCTATGAAAAAGGGTTAACATCACCACAGTACCCTATAAAATAGATAACAACAGTCTTCTTAGTGTGAGGAGAAAGAAAGAAGCCTTTGAAAACATGTTTGCTGAGGTAAGCCGCACTGAAGGTCTAACAAGTACGGCCCAAATATACAGAGAGAAAGAAGAAGGTAGTAAAGCACAGGATGAATCACAGCAGACAATAGTAACAATATCAATGCTCTATAACTATCCAAGAAGTAAAAGAAGCCATTAGATCCATGCCTTTAAGAAAATAAATCTATTGGTTTAGATGCAATATCTAATCAAATGTTAAGAAATTTGTCTGAAAACTTTGTAAGTTTCTTCATAAATTATTTAGTACATGTTGGAGCAATGGTGTTATGCCAAAAATAGGGAAACAGTCGATCGTTTTTTCCCAAATTTCATAAGCAAGGAAAAATGTAAAAAGGGAAATCCTAAGAATTATAGACCCATTGCTTTAACTTCACATGTATGTAAACTCTCAGAAAAATTGTTATGAAAAGACTTGTACATTACTGTGAAAAATATAACATAATACCAATTAATCAAGCTGGTTTCCCCGAAAGGTCGATCCACTACAGAAATTTTTCTGAAATTATCAACAAATTAAAGAAACAGTTTGCTAGACGAAAATGTGTTCTTGCTACCCTTTTTTTACATAAATAAGGCTTACGATCAAGTGTGGCATTTACAGCTATTGAAAACTTAAAAACATTGGGTTTTACAGGAAATATATACAACTATTCAGATGTTTTCTGAAGGATAGGGTAATAAGAACAAGAGTAGGAAAAACATATTCACAAGTAGAACACTTTCAATGGGAATACCCCAAGGGTCAGTATTAAACGCCACTTCTCTTCTCGTTATTAATCAAAATCTGCCAAAACAAACTATCAAAAAATGCCGACGATATATGCCGACGATATAGCATGTGGATGGATGGATGTAAAAGTTAAAAAAGAAAACTTCGCAGCGAGATATAAAATTCGGGCAAAAAGATCTATCAGGGAGAACTAAACAAGATGGTGGATTACATGAAGCTAAATGGGTTAATTCTGTCAACCGAAAAAACAAATATGATTCTTTTAACAGTGGATCTAACCCAGAAAATATGCCTGTTTTCACATTGGATGATACCCTCTTAAGTACGTAACAGAGATTAAATTCTAGGAGTTTATTTTTCATCTAAGTTATCATGGAAAATTTCATATCGAATATTTATTAACCAAAAGCGAGAAAAAAATTAAACTTTCTGAAAATTATTTCTAAAGAAAAGTGGGGACAAATCCACTACTTGATTTACTCTATGTAAGTCTTTAATGAGATCAAAAGTAACCCTTTTGGCCAAGAAATATTCTTCAATGCGCTTAAATTCTATTTCAAAAACTGCAAAGTATTGAATGTAAGGCATTGAAATTAGCCCTTAGACTTCCTGTCACGCATCATCGTCACGTACAATTATGAAGCCCAGGTACTTCCTCTAGATGATTATAGAGATTTAACATGTTGTAAATTTGTCATTAAAAGTACAGCTAGAAAAACACATAAACAAATCAGAAATTAAAATAAGATCAGATTTGATTTTCCCCAGAAGAGCAAAGTCTATAAAATTCCAAATAACTATAGCAACTTATACATCAAAAATACTTTCAGATTCTGGGGTTTCCTTAGAAAATGAAGCTTCTCTCCCAGACCATCTTTTGTCCTATTCTAAACCCCGGGGGAAATTAAAAAAGCCCATTTTGAATATTGATCACACGAACATTAAAAAAGATGAAAATATCAATATGCTCACAAGTTATACAAAGTGTCATATTGACGAGAAATAACCCCTAACCAATTAAAAATATACACAGATGGTTCATGTATTGGTAAGCATACAGGTTGTGCATTCTTAATCCCAGACTTGAGGGTGGAGAAATCTTTTTTAAATTGGATGTAACATATCCATATTCACAGCTGAAATTAACAGCAATACTCATGGCTTTGAATTACCTTTTAAATTTCCCCCAAACAATATTTCAAGCTCTGTTTTGTGTGGGTTCAAAATCATCCTCCAGGCGCTAAAAGATTTTCATCTGCATACTAGACCTGAAAAGATTTTTGAGGTCAGCTGTTTGATCCACATGCTTATTGAAGGAGGCACCCAGTTATCCTTTTTTTTGGATTCCTTCACACTGTTCCTTTTATTATAACGACAAAGTAATATAGGCCGCTAAATGTGGAGCAAAACGATCTCTGGTTCTGATATCTTAAACTAGCCTTATCGGGACATGGCATGCAACCTAGTTAAAACACATATTTTGAAAAATTCAAAGATAGAATGATAGAACATGACAATCAAAATTAGTTTGATACTTTTGATATAAAATTATTCAACATAACTTTAGTTTAAATAAAAATATACTTTCGTTTTATGTATAGGTGGAAACTCGAATGCTTTTAAAACAAAATATGTTAAAAACATAGTGTGTTTATGTAAAAAGAAAATAACACGTGAACATATGTTGCATGTCAAGACATGAAAAAAATAATTCCAGTGTTGAACAAAATAGTGCACAGGCCATCTTTGAGTCACCACTCTAACACATGAGTTTTTTGTATGCTTAGAGCGCACTCCATTGGGGAAGTATTTATAGGTTCCTTTTTTGTTGTATGTGGGGCGGCATAAGTGTGCGAGGGAGATGGAATAATGTACAAAGCTTAAAAGTGAAAAAGACGGAGAAAAGTTACGGTTTTTGTGCCTTGATAGTTTTTAATTGTTTTTCTTTTCCTTTGAATTTTTGTTGAAAAATTTAAGTGCTTTGTATTTACCATTATTATTCATATAAACAACTCAAATAAGCACACACACACATATGTACACACACACAAAACTCAAACACACTCGCATATGCATACACATGCACTCATACATGGTGCGTGCACAAGCATAAGCACACACGTAAGAACTTGTAAATACTTTATTCAGTGTTGTTGCAAAATAACTCACATTATATACAATTCACCAGCTTTAACCTAAGATTTTTTTGTAAGTTTAGATATCATCCAATTGTCACTCAATATCTGAATTTTTTTTCTTAATATAAAAGTGATGGAGGGGGAGGAGGAACGGGGAGAGGATAGAGAGGGGAAAAAAAGGAAGGGGGTGGGTGGGGTGGGGTGGGGGGTTCACTGATTTTTTGTTGTTATATAATATATTGGTTTTTTTTCCTCTGTTTCTTATTTCTAATAGTGTAGTTATACACCTATTTCTTTAATCGATATATTTTAAATAACCGCCTAAGCACCATATGTGTACAACCCCATTCACACAACATGCATGCATACTTGGAACTCTATAACTTTCAGTCATGCATAGTCTTATTCTCTTACACACTCCCTTTTTTTATCGTCTAATATCACGCGGCACGTTTTAGTGGAAAAGACGTTAAATGAATGACACACACACACACACACTACACACCCCCACACACACAACACACACACACCCACACACACACCACACACACACACACCACACACACCACACACCACACAACAACACACACACACAACACACACACACAACACACCCACACACCACACACACACCACAGCACGCAAAACATACACAAATGCTCGAACACACACACAGACGTACACACACACACACACCACACACACACCCACACACACACACACACACACACAACACACACACACACACACACACACACACACAGAAAAGAAAACCGAGGTACTAGGTTTTAAAGCTTGCTGTTGTGCTGAATTTGAGAGGCCATTTGTTTATTAGCTGCACAGCAAAAGGATTAAGCAGAGGGGGGAGAGAGAGAGAGAGAGAGAGAGAGAGAGAGAGAGAGAGAGAGAGAGAGAGAGAGAGAGAGAGAGAGGAGAGAGAGAGAGAGAGAGAGAGAGAGAGAGAGAGAGGGGAGAGGGGGGGGGTCAGAGGGGGAACGAACGAACGAACGAACGAACGAAATTTTATTTTTACCAGGGTAAAGAGATAAGCAAATTGCGCATGCTTTTTTTCACCCAGCCCTGGGGAAAACAAGCACATGGACAACACAGAAGTCAAAATGGCAACAAAGAGGAAAAAATGAATACACTAAGTCAACTTGCAAACTGTAAGAAGTAACACACTAATACTAAAAAAAGCAAACGACACAATCATGTAAGCACCATATGCGCGTGCGCAACGCTCACACACACACACACACACCCCACACACACACCACACACACACACACACACACACACCACACACACACACACACACAACAAAACACACACACACACACACACACACACACGCCGCCGCGCGTGCACACATACACACATACACACATACACACATACACACACACACACACACACATGAAGGAATTGATCTAATGACAACATCATCAATCTGTACAGTACGTTTAAACATAAAAATGGTCACAATGTCTGTTATATTCCTTTTTTTCGCATTATATGGCATGAAGAGAAATATCATGTCTAAAATATGTAGTGTACTTTTTAAAAAGTTTTTAGTGGCCTGAAACAGAAATGCTTTGTAAGCGACTTAAACGAGCTAATGCTTTCTTTATCTTTCACGTAATTTGGTAAGGAGTTCCAAAGGCCCCTCCTGAATAGGCAGACTTGTTTAAAAAGATCAATTCTGGGTTTTCTCATTACAATATGTTCGTGTATCTTGATTGATTTTGCGGAAATCGTGTGTGATTTGTGTACAAGGAGCAAATCCGTTCATTATCGATACATTACAACGGCTTTGTTAAACTGTAGTTTATACGAAATGGAAGGAAACCCCCAGCGCTAAAGTAGTCTTCAGTCGTCAAACTGGTTGTTTTTAAAAGTACTAACTTCAGAGAGCGTTTATAAATCCTGTTTAGATATCTTAATGTGTTGCACTGCTTTATCATAGAGTCTTGGGCGCATAAATCGATCTCGGGAAATGCATGAAAGAATTTCTTTCGAGCTGTAACATCAAGGAAATTCTTAATTTTTGAAAGTGAAATAAAACCTTGGGAAATACGTTTGCATAAACTATCGATATGGGGTGACCAGGAAAGATTATTGGCCCATAGTAACACCTAGAACTTTGTGAGTATCAACTTCATGAATGACTGTACTACCTATGTGTATAGAAGGCAGACGGAAGGTTATTTTTTGCCGTTTTTTTGTCGCGAAGTTATATCAATGTATTTAGTTTTTTTGGTCGTTTAAAGACATGGGGGTTCAGCTCAGTCCAATCAATTAAGTTACTAGCATTGTTCTGCAGAGTTGTAGATAATTGCTTCAAATTAGAATGGCTCGAATGAATAGACGTATCATCTGCGAACAGTTCACATACTCCTCCTGTAACGTATAAGGGAAGATCATAGAGAGAAAAAAGTAGAGGACCAAGAACAGATCCTTGGGGAACACCAAATGTTTGTGTCTGGAATTTGGATTGTTGGTTACCCAAGAAAACCTTGTGATGACGGTTAGAAAGAAAAGATGTAAGACTTTCATTTGGTCGGAAAGTCTATATAAGGCTAGCTTACGTAGCAGCAAATTGTGGTCAATGACGTCGAAAGCTTTTGCAAAGTCAACGAACAATACTCCCGTGAATTTGTTGTCATTGATATTAACGAGCCAATCCTCGACGAGGTTAGTTAAAGCAGAGCATACTACATTACCGAGATACGACACTGGGGTTTTCCGTAAGACCGCGGACTAGTTACGCCCTTAGTCAGCACGTGTAAACTCAGCTCCAACATAGCGACGCGCAAGAAGCAAGGAGGCGAAGCCTGCAGCGCTATCGGTTGTTCAAACGCTCGCAACAAAATCGATTGTGAAGGGCTGGCATTTTTCGTTTTCCAAAGGATGAAGAAAGGCATGTACAAACTTTATTGCATTTTATTAATTATTGGCAGAGTAAACCACGTAAGCAATACCGTATACGGTGTGGGACTATGCATCTGGTGCAACTTGAGTCTAGTCTAGATCAAGTTTATAGTATGACTATGAAGCCACATGGGCAGATTTTTAACAGTTTTTATATATATATGTAAGGAAAGAGCAATGCGCATACCTTGTTTCTTCTAGAAATCATTAAGCCTACTGGCTTATTTACAGTCCCGTTAGCTAAACAACTAGGCAGCGGGAAAACCAGACCACGCATACCGTGCCCTCACATGGCCAGTGATGTTTATGTTGATAATGACAGTGCCGACACACGTGTTTCATCACCGAATCTCTCTCTGTCTCTCTCTCTGTCTCTCTCTCTGTCTCTCTCTCTTCTCTGTCTCTCTCTCTCTCTCTCTCTCTGCGTGCAGTTGCATGGCTTGTGTGTGTACAACCTTGAGTTAATCTGACAATAAATTGGTTTCAGTCAGTGTGTGTGTGTGTGTGTGTGTGTGTGTGAGAGAGAGAGAGAGAGAGAGAGAAAAGAGAGAGAGAGAGAGAGAGAGAGAGAGAGAGAGAGAGAAGAGAGAAAACCATTACTAACCCCCCTCCACCCCCAGCATACTCGTGTGTAAACCTACATGTATCAATGACCGTTTCATGTCTAGGCCTATCTCGTCGCAATGTCTATTTTGAGGTTGATGTGTGTATTTGAAATTTTGTGCTTCTTCTTTGCTCGTATTTTAAAGAAGACATTTTTTGCAAATTTTTGCAGACTGTTTGGGAAAATGCAACCAGTTTTGTTTTAATCCATCTTGTATTGATGGCAGAACTTTTTTCTATGTTTTGTGGATGAGACGGACTGCATTACCCCCTCCCACCCCCCACCTCCACCCCTTTCATTATGCCATTGTTGGACGTTGTTATAAACTGACACAACACAATTAAAGTTTGATTTGGAGACAAATAAATGGTCTTTTTTTTTTAATTTAGAACAAGCCACAAACTCTCTCTCTCTCTCTCCCCACCCCACCTTCACCCATCTTACCACAGTCATGCACACACAAAACACACACACACACACACACACACACCACACACTATACATACATAAAAATACATGCGTAATGCATGCACACATGCAGTGCACACACGCACCTACATGCACACGCACACAAACACAAGGAGGGCCAAAAAATGTGTAGAGGCATTTGAATCTGTCGTCACAAACTGCTGAAGCAGTTCCCAAAGGTAAAGTTATGACAACAAAATTTTTAATGCGGCCCGACGGGCGTCGTTGTTTTCATCACGGCAACGTTTCACATAGCAGCCGCGAGCCTGCAGCCCGCGCCGACTAAGGGAATAATCGACTGAACGGACTTGTAGGCTGTAAGAGGCAGTGTCGTATCTCGGTAATGTAGTATGCTCTGGTTAAAGCAGTGTGGCATGAATGGTTTTCTCTAAATCCTGATTGATTGGGATGAAGCAATGTCTCCAAACTTGACATTAGATGTTTATAGACATGTTTTTCAAAGGTTTCGACAGGACCGTAAAATTGAAATAGGTCTGTAATTTGATGGGTTAGTTTCATCTCCAGATTTATAGATAGGACAATTTTGGCTTGCAAAGGTTCAAAGCATGTGAGATAATAAAATGTTT
>JAFLJL010006252.1:0-11984 GCA_018398815.1 Conus ventricosus
CAAGAATCAACTGCATCACTCCAGCAGGACCTAGATACCCTTTCAGAAATGGGGGACGATTGGCTTCTGAGATTCCACCCACAGAAATTAAAGTGAAGAAAATTGGCACAGGGAAATCAGAAGCAACATACCATATGAAATACACAGATTCTGAAACCGGAACCAGCAGAGAAATACCCCTGGCAGAAAGTGAGGTGGAAGTGGATCTGGGTGTTCATGTGGATAATGACCTCAAATTTAAGCAACAACGTTGCCAACGTCACTTCAAGAGCAAACAGCGTAATTGGCGTTATCCGCAGAACCTTCGAGTTTTTGGACTGCAAGCTCTTCATCCAGCTATACAAGACATTAGAAAGGGCCCATCCTCGAGTATGGACAAACTGTGTGGCACCCCCGACATAAAAACACTCTGCAAAAAATTAAAGATGTGCAGCCCCCGAGCCAAAGATGATCTCCTCAATCAGAGAACTGCCATATTCAAAAGACTAGAGCAACTTGGCCTGCCCCCAGGAGCACCGACGTCTCAGGGGGGAAATATGATTGATACCTTTAAGTACGTCCATAGAATCTAACAAGACCGTAAAACCTAAGCTGGAAACTCCCAAGGACTGGTACAAGAGGAAATGTGATAAAAACTTTCCATGCACCATACCCACTGCGATACCAGGAAACATTTCTTCAGTGAAAGAGTCGCCAAAACATGGAACAGTCTCCCAGACGAAGTGGCCCTGGCACCTTCAGTAGAAGCGTTAAGTGTAGGCTGGATGCTTGCTGGAGGAAGAAACCAGCCCAGTACAACTCGTTTTGCCAATAAGCCACGCATGCAAAGTTATTAGTATACGACCGTAACCCACACGGATCGATGAACAGGCCCTTCAATGAAGACCTCACACATCGTATAGTTCAAGTTCAGTTCAAGTTCAAGTTCAAGTGAAATCCTTAGCACATCCAAACCTTTGAGCACATCGTGCATTAACTTTAAGCATTCGAACAATTTGCATTTTTCATTATCAAACACAGTTTTACCTGGCATCCTTTTCCCTTCCTCATTTTCCAGTATTGTGCTGGAATGACTCTTCGCTCTCTGGCAAAACTTTCAGAAAATGGTCAGTAATGCCACCACAATGACATCAGAGGAAGCTGCCATTTCAACAGCCTCGTTCATTGAGTAAAACCAATCTCCATGAAAAATCTATCTTAACTATTGAAATGACAGTTCTGACTCTGGTTCTGGCAGAAAATGGATTCTCAATCTCAGTTAAGGTTTTATGACCTTCAGACTTCAGACATATATTTTTCTTTGTTTGTTCTGTGTACTCTGCTTTCTCATTTCTGTGATGCATTTTGTCCCAAGCAGTATTGGAGTTAGGGGGCGTGTATTCATTTCTTTTCCAGGAGCAAAAGTTACCTTTTTTTCCCCCGTTATTATCTCAAGTCTTCAATTCTATCTCTATACTTGAGACTATTGACATCCATGAAATAAACCACATTGAAACCCTCTGAATTTGCAAACTGTATCTCTAAAAATGACGGCAGTTATATGGTTCCATACTGGATTACAGGTTATGCTGCATTATGGGCAATGAAGTTAAAAGCAATTACTGTCAAAAACGTCCCATCCTTTAAATACAGATCTCAAAACAGAACAAAAGAAAAAAGAAGGAAAGAAAGATACGTCAAAGACCTCTTTTGAGAGGAAATGGCACGCATAATCTGAAAAAGAACATTTTCAAATCTATCCAAAAAGAAAGGAATCCTTCCATCTTTTCTGGATACCATAAGGAAAAAAATAGTCCTGTGTAAATTTCGCACTGATCACATGCATTCGCTTGGCGTGGTCTTTTAAAGAATGAGGCTTAGGAGAATTCAATTTGGGGCATACAATGTGTTGCGTGTTTCAAATGTATAATAATCAAACATGACAGGCATTTTTTTTCCAGTCTTCTATATGGTTGTCTTGATATATGCTTACTTCAGTACCCACAGAATACAACCAAACAAACAATCAAGAACATCAACAACAACAACTTCATTAATGAATTGTGTGCAGGTAGGGGCAGTGAAGTTGTCTTCTCTTGAACTCCATCAATAGAGAAAGTGCAGCCGCTATGCCTCTGGCCCTCCCCCTATCCCCCTGCTTCCTTTTCCCGAGGCTACTTTAGCTATCCAAGACAAGTGGTTCATTCTTCACTCAGACTACCTCCCCTAACCAACCCCACCATCCTCCTCCCCCCCAACACCGAACTTTGACTTTTTAAAGATTTTTATGAAAATAAAAATAGTGCAATGCCCCAAAAGCCCAGTTCAAGTTATTAACCAATTAATCAAATTTGAAGCGTGTGTGCTCACCCTCGGAAAGTTAGCTTCTGAAATAGTGAGGGCATTGAAGATCACGTGTACTTGATTGCAGGTCAGTGCATGCAGCCGTTTTGACGCCAATCTGTTGTAACCTCTGCCCCCCCCCCCCTCCCCCTTTATACCCACTACAAAAAAATTTGGCTGCAGTCGGCATCTCTCTCTCTCTCTCTTTTCCTCTCTCCTCTCCCTCCTCTCTCTCTCCTCTCTCTCTCTCTCTCTTCTCTCTCTCTTCTCTTCCTCTCTCTCTCTCTCCTTCCTCCCCCTCTCTCTCTCTCTCTCTCCCCTTATTTATTTTTCTTTTTTGTACGTGTCCTTTCTTCCCCTTTCTTTTTGTTTTTCCTTTTACTTGTGCACTCAGGACAAAAAATGACCACAAACCAGAACTCATGGCCATCGAAGATGGACTGAGAATTTGCCATTTAAATATCAATAGTGCAGTCAGTAAGATCTCTGATACCCCGACCCTGATATCTAACCACCAAAAGCCATTGCATGTTTTTGGGTCCCCTCCGAATAAAGACTAAATACCTACATTAGTGATAAAGATGTAGCAGTCCCGGGTTATAATACCGTTCGAAAAACCCTACTAAAGACAAAGAGACAGGTCTTCTAGTGTATGTCATGAATCTCTCAACTTCAAGAGATTTTTCCCCACCTAGAACAGCATGACGTAAAGCAGTGTGGATAAAAATTTCACACTGAAAAAAATCACGATCCCATTTTATCGGGTTTTGCTATCGGAACCCAGCAGAAAGAGTCACTGGACTGATAAATTTGTTACAAATGATGGACGCAGTTTCCTTAAAAAGTAAAGAGATTTGTAGCCGGGTGCTAACAGTGTTTCGTTTGGTTACCTTTCGTGGATGAAAAATGCTTTGTTCGAGAATTTATCTTCCCCTTACCTCCCCTTGTGTGGTATTACCGTACAGACTACGTAAAGGGAGATAACTAAAGAGATAGATAATAGAGGGGGGCGCTAGGAGAAAGTTACGAGAAGATGGAGGAATAAACAAGCAACGGCTTTAATCAGCTCGTCAAGTCTTTGCCTCCACTCTTCATGTCTGCAAGTCTCCCCCACCCACAAACACATTCACATGGTGGCAGCGACCATCTGAGCCTTCGAGTCGAAGTTCGAGATACGGAGAACGCAGACGACATGCGGGCAGCAAAGTTCGATGGCATCATCACGGCCCGTCAGCTTGCCTGCACCCAAGATTTTAAAACGGGTCACCGCGGCATGGCCGGCTTGGCGACAGAGGTTTGAACGATTTCCACGTGGATCAGCTTAAAGCACAAGACACAAAGAGAACAAGTAAGTGTCTTTCTGTACACTAGGGGAAGTTGCTGACGACATATTAGCAACTTTAACAATCTCGGAAAATGACGACAAATCTCACTTACGACGTCATGCTGAAAGCTTTCAATGACTACTTTGAAACAAGAAAAACGTCATTGTAGAAAGAGCTAGATCAACAGGAGAACGCAGGGGATCTCGAAACAATTGATAGTTTTATACAGGACCTGTATAAACTGGCTGAAGAATGTTCTTTTGGGACACTGAAGGAAGAGCTAATTCGTGATAGAATATATTGATTTAAGAGATGACTCTTTATCCAACGACCTTCAGTCAAAACCCAAACTAACATTAACTGATGCCGTGCAGATTGCTAGGCAGGCAGAGGAAAGAAAGAAAACCAACCCATTCTACGTGGTAAAACCCTCAGCAATCATAGACAGTGTCAGACATCAAGAAAAAAAAAATTTTGATTAAAAAACAAAAGGCCAGAAGAGCGATAGAAGGGACACACCAAAAAACAATGCACTACTGGGAAAAGAACCACATAGCAGAAACAGCTGCCAGCTAGACATGCTGAATGCGGCAAATGGGGGAAGAAAGGACACTACAAGCAGTTTGGCCGAAGTGGTCAGCATACTAGAGTGCAAGAAGTCTCAGCAGATTCAGACTCAGACTCTGAAGACTATTATTTAGAACACATTTTCAGTGTTGAAGATGAAGCCTGGACAGCAGACATTGCAGTAGACGGGTTTTCCCACAAATTCAAACGGGACACAGGTGCAGCAGTGTCTGTACTAGCTGAAGGCCCTGCACCCTCAAAAACAGCTCAAACAGACAAATAAAGTTCTTCGTGCCCAGGGGGAAAGAAATTGACTGTTTTAGGTACCATGACATCACGTCTTCAATACAGAGACAGTCAAATTTACAGAAGAGAGTACGTCATCAAAGGGCAGACTACATCACTACTGGGCAATTACATGACAAACTGGGTTAGTTACACGTGTAATACCATGTCGGGCACCCACCCCCCCCCATTGGATCCACAAAGGAGTTTCCGGGCACTGTTCAAGGGCCTAGTCACTTGAAAATGGCTCCCTACTCCATCACAGTTGATCCAGAACGTTCGACCTACCTGCATCCTACCACCACGCAAGGTCCCTCATGCCCTGAACCCCAAAAGTCAAGAAAGAAATTGACCGAAATGCTACAGGAAGGGGTCATTTTCTCCTGTCAAGGAACCAACTAGCTGGTGCTCTGGGTAGTTGTCGTGCCAAAGCCAAATGGCTCCGCCCATCGCATCGACTACACCAACCTCAACAAAGCGGTGAAAAGAGAAATTCACCCAATGGCCTCTGTAGATGAAAACCTCGCCAAGCTTGCTGGATCAAAGGGGTTTAGTAAGCTTGATGCCCGCAGCGGGTTTTGGAAAAAGGAACTTTCTGAAGAATCCAAAACACTCACTACGTTCGTCACTAATGAAGGACGCTTTGCCTCAACAGGCTCCCCATGGGCATCAGTTCTGCCAGTGAGGTATTTCAAAGAGCAATGTCAGATATTCCTCGCGGGCCTGGAAGGAGTCATCTGTCACAGGGACGATGTTTGGTTCTGCTGCTGACCAGGCAACACATGACAGATATTGAGACATGCTTCAACGACTGCAAGAAGCTGGCCTGACATTGAACGAGAAATGTGAATTCTCCAATCATCATTTCGCTTCCTTGGTCACAATCATCGACGGTGATGGCATTCACGCAGACCCAGAGAAAGTGAAGGCCATACACGAGTTCCCACAAACCCAAGAATGTCACTGAACTTCAGAGACTGATGGAATGCTGAATCAACTTGCCAAATTTACGCCTGAACTTGCCAGCATCACTGCTCCTCTTCGACGCTGCTAAAAAAAATACTCATGACCTGGGGGCCCCACACAAGAAATGGCATTTCCCAAAAGATAAGAAAACTCCTTAGCTCTCCGCCATTCTTGCGCACACTCAACTCAGCGCGAAACAATCATCGCAGCTGACGCATTCAAACTCAGGCATTGGCGCAGTCATGTTCCAGAACAAGAAGACGGGACCCGCAGACCCATTTGCTACATTTCCAGATCCCTCTCAGAAACGAGCAAGATATGCTAAACCCTCGAAAAGGAAGCACTGCAGCAACATGGGCCTGTGAAAGACTACAGGGCTACATCCTAGGTCTTCATGTGACACTAGAGACAGATCACAAACCTCTAGTGCCCCTCCTCAACTCCAAAGAACTTCACAAGATGCCACCCTCGCATCCTACGTTTCCGCATGAGGCTTATGCGGTACGATGTGAAAGTCGTGCATGTGTCCGGGGAAAACAACAAATCACAGCAGAGCACTTTCCCGTGCACCGTATCGGAACCAATTGAAGATGACATCACTTCATTTCTCATGTGTCAAACTTCACAGACCAGTGTACAGAATCACACCCTGTATCTACAAAAAACTGCAAGAAAAACAGCAGCACAGAAAGCTGATGAAGAACTGTCTCAAAATTCGCAACTACTGTGAGAGTGGATGGCCACTTACATGCCAGAAAACCAACTACTGAAACCCTACTGGCAGAATAAGCAACACTTCACACTTGTAGATGATTTGCTTCTCTACGACCCCTCGCATTTTGATCCCAAATCTGAACTAGAAACACTGGAAAAACTCCACCGCGGACACCTAGGCATCACCAAACACGAGCACTTTCTACCTCATCAGTTTGGTGGCCTTCTCTTTCCAGTCAGATAGAAGAGATGGTGAACAAATGCAGCACAAGTGCCATTCACCGCCCCGAAAGAAAAGAACCTCTTCTTTCCATCATCTTTCCCAGAAACCCTCCATGGTCCAACTGGGAATGGATTTGTTCGAACTGAAAGGAAAAACCTACCTGATAGTGGTGGACTATTTTTCACGTTGGGCAGAATTCCGACATCTGGAGAAGCTTACCAGCTCCTACACCATCGAAAGCTGAAAAGCATTCTCGCCGTTCATGGGATACCTACATCATAGTATCTGACAATGGACCTCAGTTTTTCGTCGCAAGAATTCCAGCAGTTTGCAGAAGAGTAAAGGTTTCCCTTCACACAACAAGCTCTCCAAACAGCCCGAGCAACGGTGCAGCAGAACAGCTGTACAGACCATCAAAAAAATGCTGAAGAAAACCAAAGATCCCTACCTTGCACTTTTCCAATACAGGGATCTCCGCTCCAAAATGGGTAATTCACCTGCTGAACTCCTGATGGGAAGAAAACGCAGACAAACCTTCCCACACTCCCTTCCTCCCTCACCCCCAAAACACCAAACATCCCAAACGTGAAAGCCAGAGAAACAATGCAAAAGGAGAAACAAAAAAGGAACTACGACAAACGGTCACAACACCAAACAGGCGACTCCACTAGCATCCCCTCCAAAGTGTACATTAGAGATCTGAACAGATTTGGAACTGTTTCAACCCCACACACATAACCCCAGATCATATGTGATCAACACCGCTCAAGGGAACGTACGTCGCAATCAACGTCACCTGATTCCAGTGGTTTCACCTCCACCAACAGCAGAAGTGACGCGAGAACCGCCACCATCACCACAACCTCGACAGATAGTGAACGGTCCAACATCATCGAAGACGGACACTCCAGCAAAGAAATCTCCTCTCAAGAGGCAGAAGCCTACACCATCTCATCACCTGTTGCTTTTCACACAAAAAGTGGCAGGGCTGTCAAAAAGCCAAAAAACGAATTGTAGAAGGATCAATCAAATCTTTTAAACCCTTTACGGTGTCAACAAAAACTACAACACCAAAAGCAGCTGTGTTTACATAAAAAGGATAATATGTAAATTTTCTTTTTTTTACAAGCTCTGTGTAGCTAGAGCTTTATTCTACAAATGCTAAGCTCAGTGTAGTTGAGAGCTTATGCAATTCCATGGCCTTTTTAAGTTTCATGCTTAGCTCAGTGTAGTTGGAGCTATGCTTTAGTTCATGCAGTTGCACATAGTTAAGGCTCAGTGTAAATTAGAGCCATTTTCATTTAGTTAATTTTTGGTGGAATTCCCTTCATTCTGTGGGAAGGAACACCAGTTTTGAAATCAACCTTCTTTGGAGAACAATATCAGAATGAAGCTGCCTTTTAAAGAGTTGTTTTGAGTTGTTTTGCATGCAAAGGTTTTTTTTTTTTACTAATGCTACTATTGCCTATGCACATTAATTTAAAGCTTTTAATCTTTTATGAAGGGGATGGGGGAAAGAAATAATAGAACAAGGGTTTGTTTTTATTGTTTAGTTAAAAACAAATGTGTTAATATGAGGGGAAAATTTTTTTAAATTTTAAACTTGTTTAAGTTGCACATAAAAAGACTAGTTTGTTTGTGAATTTTAAAAATGGGGGGCAGAAGATGTGAACTTTTTGACAAGATTTTTATGAGAAAAACAAATTGTTAATATAATACAATTTATATACCATAGATGAAAGAATTGTTTCCCCCACTCAAAAAGGGGAGTTGTGGTATTACCGTAGCAGACTACGTAAAGGAGATAACTAAAGAGATAGATAAAGAGGGGGGGCTAGGGGAAAGGTTACGAGAAGATGGAGGAATAAACAAGCAACGGCTTTAATCAGCTCGTCAAGTCTTTTTCCTCCACTCTTCATGTCTGCAATCTCCCACCCACAAACAACATTCTACACCTTGGTCGAATCTCCTTTTTTTATTGTAAATTCTTTAAATCATGAATACCTCAGAACCTACATAGTTGTAGTACATCGCTAAAGTGACAAAAATTTAAAGTATTTGATTCATTACAACCGTACTGGGCTGAGAAGCCCATATTTTCTCTAAACTGGTATTTCGCACGAGCAATCTTGGGGCCATTTTTCAATTGTCTGTCGAATGAACATTGAATAATTCTTGAAATTTTTCAAAAAAGTAAGAGGAAAACTGAAGAATCTGAATATGCATGTTAAAAGTAAAGTCCATAAGCTTTCATTTCGTATATCGCATGCCTATGATCTTTTCTGTACAAGCTTGCGACTATACGAAAAGACTGACAGCGCCGGCCCCTTTTAGCGAGTCGCCTTCTTTGTTTACTGTCGGAGTTTTGATCCAAATTATCATTCTACGAAATTCGGACTTCCCGATCGAAATCTTGCTAATGACTCCATTTTTGTTATGAATACAACTGAAAATGTGTAGAATTTATTATTTAACAGACCGTTTCAACAGAGTATTTTTCAGTTGAAAATT
This sequence comes from Conus ventricosus, assembly GCA_018398815.1. Lineage (NCBI taxonomy): Eukaryota > Metazoa > Mollusca > Gastropoda > Neogastropoda > Conidae > Conus > Conus ventricosus. The sequence continues at coordinate 8,914 of JAFLJL010006252.1, forward strand.
GTGTCAGAAGTGGGTGCCGACGGCCCAGCGAGGTGAAAAGTCAGCTGTGTTTTCTATCAAACTTTAAACGCAAAGTTCTCCACTTAGACACTGTCTCGGAAAATGAAGTTTATATGTATGAAAAGAGCGAGATGCCAGCTTTTTATTCATTACAAAATTATTTCACGCTGTTTAGTATTTTTCATCGAAATAAAGGAAAATATGACGTAAGCTTGTTAAAAGTGGCTTCACTCTGGGACATTAACAGCAATGATTTAGTACAGGAACAAAATTGACAAATGTGACTTAGGCCTACTGCATTTTATCCTTTGTTCTGAGGTTTTCATCGATAGTAAATATGTGTTAATAGTTTGAACGGACAGCGAGCCAGACAACACTGAAGCTGCCATAGAAAACACAAAATTCTGTTGGTTCCGGCCTCGCAGGCCCGTTCGTGGCTGGCACCGTATCGCTGGCTTTGGGGTCCGGTAGGGCCTACATGCTTATAAAAGTAGAGCGTGGTGTGAGAATGAGGTCCACACTGCGAGTGTGGCATAGCAGTCAACACCAGGGAGAGTGGCAGCTCTCCTTTGAAGGATGCTGACGTGAGAGGTCAGCGTCATTGGGCGGCACAGACAACCTTCCAGCCATGTGGGTGACGACGGTCTAGCCTGTGTCGCCGGGGGACGGCTCCTGGAGGTGTGGGGCGATTGACGAAGGAGCGCTGCCTGACTGCGACTACCGTGGCCTGGAATACCGTGCTGTTTTGTGGGGAGGCAGACAGGGGGGCACTCCTTACGGGTTGGGCTGAAAAATTGCCCTCTCGGCCGCAGTCAGCGAGTGCCCGCCAAGTTTTAGGGACTCATGCAGCGCTCCCAGCGACTTTCGTCCTGCTCCCTCCTTGAGGCGGCCTCACGCGGCACAGGACCATCGCCACCCGAGCAATGAAGAAGGCCGCCCGTGGTCCTGAAGACAGCCTGATGTTTGGGGACAGCAGGCAACATACACCGACGCCTACCGTCGGTCGACCAAGATCCTGAAACTGAACCAACGTTCAAGACCAACTCCACCAGACTTGAACCAATTTTCAAGAAGATAATGACCAGAATTGAGCCAATGTTCAAGAGGAAACGCGAGCTCTGCGAGACAAATGCGACGACCCTCACTGAAACTACCCACCACTGCCAGGCGACAACAGTTGCCACAAATATGCAGACCTTTGTCTGCATGAACCTTGTCCTTAAGGCCTCAGGCCAATAGGACGTTAATCTCACCATCAAAGCAAAGAGAATGAGGAGGGGTGTTCCCCTAGAGTTTCCAATGATGTGAGCGACTGGCGTGAGAGGCAGAGAGCGCGCTCAGTGCGCTGAGTGCGTTCCTGGTTTGAGCTCCTTGCCATGGGAGAGAAATAAAGAAGAGAGAAACTTCACTTCGTCCACTGTGTCTTCTTGACCGGCTGCTGTCCCTGGTTCCTGCACATATCACCATCTGCCTGTCTTCACCTGCACACCCCTTTACCCCTCCACACCATCACAGATTGTTTTACTCGGTGACTTCAATGTAGATCTTTTGAAATCAAACAGCCAATGAGCCAAACGATAAGTGTGTTGAATTTACATCAGATTATCAAAACACCCACCAGAGTAACACCAACTTCAAAGACAATCATTGACCATACATGCTCAAATAAAAATAACATACAGAAGCTTGTGTCGAGTCTTCTCTTCTAGTGACATTACCCAGTGTTTTTACATGTATAAACAGGGAGTGAAAATCCCAAAACCAGCCAAAAACCTAACCTATCGTTTGCTTTTCCAAAATTTAATGAACAAAATTTTTTTTGCTTGTTTAAAATGAACTCAAAACTTAATACTATACAATATTCTGATCCAGATCAGCGTTGATTTTTGGGATCAAATTTTTTACAGAATTCAAAACAGACATCTCCTTAAAAACAACAGAGAAAAGCAATTCCCAAACCACCGTGGTACACAAAAAATTTAGGGGAGGCATGCTACCTTTAAGACCTTTGAAAAAACATGCTATAAGAAGAACAAGACACTAAGAAAAAGCAATAAACTCTCAGAAGCGCGGGGAAAAAACTAAAACTACGCGAGTATTAACTTCCAAACAAAAAACCAAAAAGGTTTGGCAACAATAAACCGCTTAACAACAACATTCTTTTCAAAATCAACTGTTTTCAAGGTATTTTTGCTGAACAAAATTAACACTCCCCTTTTCACCATTCCGATACAGTTGTTACATGTCATTCAAGCTCTAAAAAACTTAAAAAAAAAACCATCAATTTTGTACGACAAAAAATCCCGTCTGAATACCTTCCACTATAATGGCACGGGTGATCAGTACCTACTTCTCTCAAAAAATCAGGGAAACGTGGGCTAATGGGATAATCGCAAAATTCTGAAACTCTCGGCTCCATTATAACTGACACCTTAAGATTCTTTAATCTGTCATAGATAAAGTTATTTTCCTAAGCGTTTTAAAAAAACAAAAGTTATACCCATTCATAAAACTGAAAATACTGATCCTTTAAAATACAGACCAATATCAATCTTTTCTATCCTTTCCCAAAACCCCTAGAAAGCATTTAAATAAACCATCCCTTTATCACTTTAAAAATACGATTGCTCCATCCCGGGCAGTCGGTTTCAGCAGAAACATTCCGCCCTTTGCATTAATCAATCTTGTAATGTGTGGCTTAAAAAATAAATAATAACAACAATTTGTGGTGCCCTTTTTCGTTATTTTAAAAAGCATTTATGTCATTTACCCAATCCCTTATTCGAAAACGGAGATATACGGTCTTTCAAAATCCGCCCTTATCCTTCTAAAATCTACATCACAAAACACAACAATTGGGCTTTTCGGGACGGCTGCTCTTTTATAACAACTCTTAAAATGGCGTTCCCAAGGGCCCCTTTTAGGCCCCTACTCTTCTCAAACTACTTAATGACCTACCCCTACAGTGAGTCTACTGCACCTCTTTGCAATGACACCCAATTTACACCACCAAATGACCCTTTCCGTCTTTCAAAACTTGCAAGAGAGTACCAACGACCTTGTAAAATGGC
>JAFLJL010006253.1:2500-5000 GCA_018398815.1 Conus ventricosus
TACTTTGTGAGGGTTTGTGGTAATGGTGGATTGATAAAAAAGGTAAGGGGGGGGGGGGGGGGGGCGGGGGGGGGGGGGTTTTTAAAAAAATTTTGGGGTGAAAAATTTAAAGATTTCGCTGGGTGAGAAAAGTGGTGGTAGTTAGCGGGGGTAGCTGCGAAAGGTGTGTGGGTAATTTTAAATAAGGGGGGAAGGGGGAGGGAAGATAAATGGGTGGCGGGGGGGTTGGGAAAAAAAAAAAAGGAGGGTAATGGTTTGTGTGGGGGGGGGAGGGATGGGGGCAAGATGGGGGTCTATATCTTTTCATCCCATTTTTGGGGGTGGGGGTGGGGGTTTCATAAAATGGTGTTTTTAAAAAAAAAAAAAGGAAACAATGCTGGGTGATGTTATTGTAACAGGTGAAGATTTTGGTTGGCTCAATGGCTATGTTTGTTGAGAGAAATTGCAGGTCAATGAAAAAAAAGGGAAACATGTGTTGCACCACAACCCCACACAACACACAACAACACCCCACACACCAACACACAACCACACCACCCCCACACACACACACTCTCTTCACAACCCACACACACACCACCACACACACACACACAACCCCCCCACACACACCACACACACACAACCACTCAACACACACACACCCACCACACACCCCCCTACTGAAAAAAATTTTTTGTCAATTAATAAGGTTTTTACTGACAAACACACACCACAAACACCCCACACCACACACACACACCCAAAACCCCACCACACACCAACACAACACCACAACCCCACACACCAACACAAAGGGTGGGGGGGGGGGGACCAATTAAACATTGTTCTGGGGGGGGTTAATTAAATCTATTCATCTATGTGTTACTAATATCAAAAATCTATCATCTATCCCTCCCTCTATCAATCACCTATCTATTTTTAATAAAACCCACTATCTTTTTACTTCAATCAAAACTATCTTCCTCTGTCTACATCTACGTCTATCTATCTTCCCTTATCTATTTCTATTGCTATTACCCTTTTGTCTATCTATCCACTTGAAACAGCCATCTATCTACTATCACAAACATCTTTATTTCTGTCGTTGTCTGTCTGTCGTCTGTCTGTTGTCATTATCTACAAACTGTCTTCAATCTTTATTTTTATCATCTATTTCTATTATCTAATCTATCTGCAGAATGCAGCACCAGGGCAGCATGGCAGACCCAGTACGGATTTGACGGTAAGGGCTAACATGTTTTGTGTGCTTTTGAAAAGCAGGCAAAATCATTAAAAGGGTTCAGCTCATTCTTACCCCCCCCCCCCCACCCCCTCCCCCCCCCCCCCCCAACCCTCTCCCCCTCTCTCTCTTTTTCTCTTTTCTCTCTCTTCCCTCTCTCTCTCCTCTCCTCTCTCTCCCCTTGTCTATGTCTTTTTCTCTGTTGTCGTGTGTCTGTATTTCTGTTGTTTTTGTCTGCTGCTGTCTTCTGCTCTCTCTCTCTCTCTCCCTCTCCTCTCTCTCTCTTTTCCCCCTCTCTTCTCCCTCCTCTCTCTTTATAAAATTAATTTAATTTCTTTTTCCCGAACCCCCAAAATTTTTTTTTTTCCTTCTTTTTTTTTTTTCCCATCCTTTCCCTTTCCCTTCATCCCTTTTTTCTTCCTTCTTCCTCTCTTCTCTTTTCCCCCTCCTTTTCTTCCTTCTCTCTCTCCCTCTCTCTTTTCTCTCTCTCCCCCTCTCTCTTCTCCCCTATTTCTCTCTCTCCCCTCTCTCTCTCTCTCTCTCTCTCTCTGTTTTCCCCCTCTCTTCCTCTCTTCTCTCTCTCCTTCTCTCTTTTCTCCCTCTCTCTCCCCCTCTTTTCTCTTCTCTCTCTTTCTTCTCTCATTCCCTCTCCCCTCCTGTCTTTTCTTTCACTCTCTCTTGTTCCCATTTTTTTATATTTTCCTTGTGGTTTTTTTGTTTCTTTTTTTTTCCTTTTTTTCTTTTTTCAATTTTTCTTGTGGTTTTCTTGTCTTATTGTTCCTGTTTTTGGGGTTGTTGTGCATATTGTTCCCGTGTGGTGTCTTGTGTTGTGCATATTGTTCCTGTGTGATGTGTTGCGTTGTGCATATTGTTCCTGTGTGGTGTGTTGTGGTGTGCATATTGTTCCTGTGTGGTGTGTTGCGTTGTGCATTTTGTTCTTGTGTAGTGTTTTGTATTGTGCATATTGTTCCTGTGTGGTGTGTTGTGTTGTGCATATTGTTCCTGTGTGGTGTGTTGTTTTGTGCATATTGTTCCTGTGATGTTTTGTATTGTGCATATTGTTCCTGTGTGGTGTGTTGTGGTGTGCATATTGTTCCTGTGTGGTTTGTTGTGGTGTGCATATTGTTCATATGTGGTGCTTTGTGTTGTGCATGTTGTTCCTGTGTGGTGTGGTGTGTGTTGTGCATGTTGTTCCTGTGTGTTTTTTTTGTGCTGTGCATATTGTTCCTGGGTGGTGTTTGTGAGGGCCTCGGAAAACCTATGTATCAGCTGTTTGGT
>JAFLJL010006254.1:5000-14695 GCA_018398815.1 Conus ventricosus
CACACCACACACACACACACACACACACACACACAAACACACACACACACGAGAAAAACTGGTGACTTATTCTTTTGATCAATTATCAGTTTAACCAAATCTTAAATAAATGTTAGCGAACCACCAAGAAAACGTGAACAAACACGAATCACAAGACAAAACACGACGCGTTTCGACCTCTTAGGTCTTCTTCAGGCAAGATACAAAACAATGAGGACAACGAAAATGAACGAGCAATCACTTCTCTTCAATCACTTCAGCGCCAGATAGGCGTTGAATGAACTCGGTCTAACATTCAATGCTGGCTCAAATTTATGGTAGTAGGCTCAAAACGCTTACATGGATGATGATGGTAATAGTACTTTAGGGCAAAATCCTAATGTTGGCGTGTGGCCACATTCCTGGTGACGCAGCGTTCCCGGAGACACAGCCACGACACCCGGCCCAAGCTGGGCCAGACACCCAGACCCTGTGACGTCAGCTGCCGCCGGGGTTGATGAGATACACGGCGGCAGACGACCGGGCGGGCCTCAGGGCTTGGGACAAACTGAGAAATCATCTGGGAGTAAGTCAACTCACTGACGTGTAAACTTGTGTTTCGGGGGGGGGGGGGGGGGGGGGGGGGGGGGGGGGGAAGGGGAGGGGGGTGAGGGGGGGTGTATCCAAGGAGGGTGGGTGAGGGTTGTGGGAGGGGTGTGCGTGACGGGGGTTACTCGCTGGTCGAGACTATTATGCTGCATCACATTTTCAAGTACCTGCAGCTAGCACTGCGATCTCTCTCTCTCTTTCTCTCTCTCTCTCTCTCTCCTCTCTCTCTTCTCTCTCTCTCTCTCTCTCTTTTATTTTTTATTGCACCACCTTCTGTGCCACCCCAGTGGCACCGCACCAACGGCGCACATTCCGACCCCTCGTCCACAGCCTCAGCCCCGGCACCGGCAATCCTCAAGCAGTGGACAATGCCTAGATGTCAAGAGGCAACCCACCAGAAGAGACACTGCACCGCTGCTGAATCACTTCGGAGGTGTTCAGAGGCGCCTGTTCTGATCCAACATTACGCAGGACACCACCTTACTGACGACAAGAACTGCTCAGTCGCAGAGCCGGCGCGGGAGTGAGCTCCCCTTCCGGAGGGCGCCACCACGTCCGCCCATGAATTTGCCGATTACCGATGATTCCGACAGAATCTAACCAAGGCCATAGACGTGGGGAGGATAACCAAGGCCATAGACGTGGGGAGGATAACAAGGCCATAGACGTGGGGAGGATAACCAAGGCCATAGACGTGGAGAGGATAACCAAGGCCATAGACGTGGGGAGGATAACCAGGCCATAGACGTGGAGAGGATAACCAAGGCCATAGACGTGGAGAGGATAACCAAGGCCATAGACGTGGAGAGGACATCCAAGGCCATAGACGTGGAGAGGACATCCAAGGCCATAGACGTGGAGAGGATAACCAAGGCCATAGACGTGGAGAGGATAACCAAGGCCATAGACGTGGAGAGGATAACAAACTGAGGTCACCATGAAAGCAGGACATAGGATCCACAGAATTTGATTTTTTTTTAAGATATGATCGATTGATGAGAAAGCTTCGAACAATAGCAGGCCAGTGTGGTGTGTTGGTGTCAGTGTGTGTGTGTCAGTGTATGTGTGTGTGTTGTGTGTGTGAGTGTGTGTGTGTGTGTGTGTGTGTGTGTGTGTGTTTATGTGTGTGTGTGGTGAGTGTGTGTGTGATGTGTGGTGTGTGTGTGTGTGTGAGTGGTGAGTGTGTGTGTGTGTTTGTTTGTTGTGTGTGTCAGTGTGTTGGTGTGTGTCAGTGTGTGTGCATGTGCGTGCGTGCGTTCGTGCTACGTGCGAGCGTGCGTGCGTGCGTGTGCTGTGTGTGTGTGTGTGTGTGTGTGTGTGGTGTTGTGTGTGTGTGTGAGTGTGTGTGTGTGGGGGGGGTGATGTGGGTGTGTGTGTAGCATTTCATCAGTTAATTAAGGACAACAAAGATCGAGGTTGTAAGCAATCTTTAGAGCTTCTATTCCATCGCATCAGATATGATGTTGCGTCTGTATCCCTGTGGTCTTGGAGCTCGGGGCGGGTGGTAATTGCAGACAGTTCTGTATGGGTGCTCGCATTAGAGAGAGAGAGAGAGAGAGAAGGGATGCGAAGGAGAGAGAGAGAGGGAGAGCGAGGAGAGGAGAGGTGAGAGAGAGAGCGGAGAGAAGAGAGAGAAGGAGAGAGAGAGAGAGAGGGTGAGAGAAGTTTCTGTTGAACAAACACTTTTTTGCTTGGGATTGACCATGTAAAACATTTCAGAATTCAGTTTTTCTGGTCATTCTTTTTTAACATATATTCAGTTACATGCTAACACTGTATTTCAGCGCAAATGGATTTTAAAGAAAGAAAAATCGAAATTAACAAGACATCAATGTATTCGGCCCCTACGTCACATTGACACTGTTTCTAGGGCGAAACACCCATTCCCCAAAAAAAAAAAAGAAAAAAAAAGCCCGCGAACAACTTAAAGCAGTGAGCGTTTGGAAGCCAGTTTGTATTGGAGGCATGTCACACGGTAATAAAACACCTATGGGCAACATAACACATGGGGCACAGAATTAATCAATCATCATGCTCTATGTTTCTGCCTATGGTTCGGCGGGTACCTGTTTTATTGCTCGTAGTGCCACAGCACCACAAGATTAGTGCAAGTGAGAGAACAGTAAATGTCTGTTCTACTCCAACTTGCTTCACCACCGAAGTTTTTGGCGAAAGTGGCTAATAAGCGCCTTTTCCTCGTGCGGAAGAAGAGAGAGAGAGAGAACTCACCGACACCCATTGACAAAACCCGTTAAGGTCAAGTTGCCCTCAGAAACAGACAGACAGACAGAGAAGAGAGAGAAGACAGCCAGGACAGAAGAGCGCCCTGCAACACCTCACACACACTAAGGACACACAACACTAACACACACAAGGCACACTAACACAAACACACACAAACACACACCACACCACACACACACACACACACCACACACACACACACACATATTTAAAAAAATGTGCCCCTGGTTTACAGTGGCATACCCCTCACCTCCGGTGGCGATGCTCCCTGTCTACAATGCAGGTGTGCTCCGGCCAAAAAATCAATACTGCGCCCCTCTCCTCCCCTCCCCCCACTCCCTCACGCCGGGCCTGCTGCATTGCAATATATTTCATCATCCTTTCTCGAAGCTTCTCTGCCGCGTGGCGGCGCTTTCACAGCGCTCACATGACTAGTAACAACACCAGATTTCATCATTCTTCTACAGGTCCCGACGAGTAGGGCGTTTCTTTTTTTGCGGCTGTGTACTGTTTGTTTGGTGTGTTATTCTAAAAATGGCTACCCGTTCACTGAAACGCAGGCTCTCGCATTGAAACACCACAAGTTTTACCATACTTGCATGTCAGGAGTATTTGTATGAAAAGAACGGGGTGAAGCATTGTTGTTACCGCCGAAAACGAAAAGAAGTATTGCTTTCTAGAGGAACAGAAAAAGAAAAAAGTGAACGACTGCTTGGAATTGGGCGACCTATTCTTAAAGGTTTGTTGGTTCAAGGAAATGTAAAAAGTTGGAAGGCAATATAGCTGAACAAAAATATAGCCAGCTTACACTTATGTGTCTTGCCTATCGATGAGATGGTTCCGTATTTAATAAATGGCGCTGCATTTGTTGAAAGCGGCAAACCAAGCAAAACAATCCATCATCGATGGAAAAAAATATTTGTTGGGCTTTGGCTTGAGACAGCCCAAGTCATGTTTAAAAAAACAAAAAAAAACGAATCAAACATGGCGTATTTTCTTAAGACGCAGTGAACATGTCTGATTCGTATGCTAGAAACTCATTCAACTTTCTGTGTGTTTTTATAAACGATCCTAAATTCCACAAGCTAGGAATCAGTATAAATGCAACTGTGTAGCAAACGCACAAAACCATTATTAAACTTATGCGACTGGATGGCTATTTTCGGGGGTTGCTGGCAAAACTAGATAGGGCTAGGCAGACCTTAGGACATCTACCAGTATGGAGAGGGTACTAGTGTGGTGGCCAGCACTATCTTCATATAAATGCTCCAAACTACAATGAAGGAATGTACTTACTACTGGCGTAAGAGCAGCCATTAAAGCTCGGCCCCTACAGCAGTCTATTGCTGTATCTCTGCCAAAATGCCAGTTGCTAGCTGGTTTGGAGAAAGTAGGAGCACAGCAAAACTAGGCCAAACAACCCTATGTGATCGCTTGCCGCCAATGCACGTCAGGCACTGCAAAAGCTCGGTTGGCCAAACTAGGTCAAAAGACCCTATGTGATCGCTTGGAACTACAAAGCGCAGGCAGCCAGCAAAAAACCCCAAACAAAGCTCAGCGGCCCAAACTAGGCAAACGACCTATGTGATCACTTGGTAGGTTGATGGGCTTTGCGCGCGGGGACACAGCCTGGTAGTTCCTTTTTGTTTTGTTTGTTGGTGTTGTGTGTTTTTGCCCTACCCCACGCACGCACGTCCTCCGCCCCACCCCTGGACTGTTTATTGTGTGTTTTGTTGTTTGTATGTGTTTGTTGTTTGTTTTGTCCTACCCCACGCATGCACACCCCCTACCCCACTCACCCCACCGCCCCACCCCTACCCACGCCTGCACACAGCAAGTACCTTCTAAGTTTTTACTTAGTTACTCAAAGTAAGTTCTTAATCAGAGTTGTCTTCTAAGTCATCTTAATTTATCCACAAGTTCTTACTTTAAGTTACTTCTAAGTTTTTAAATTAAGTCGCCCCAGGTTCTTAATAAGTTCTTGATCACGTTCTTAACGTAAGTTCTTAATAAGTTCTGATCAAGTTTCTTGATTAGTCATCCTCTAAGTACAACCAAGGAGAACTTATTTAAGTTATCTTATAATTATTAAAAATACAATCTATGTTTTTATCTTAAAATAGTAAATGTCTAATTATAGTACACACCACGCCTCAAAAAAAAGCAGTCCATGCGTTGAGGATGTCTTGCGCAGCGTTCTCTGCATAGATCTTAATGAAAGGCCTTACATCCTAAGCACCGCATTGTTACTATTATGGTCTATGGAACGATTTCTTTTATAAGACTCCATGTCTTTTATTATTGACTTTATCATTTTATAAGATAACGCCATGATCCATTTTTTATTATAAAAAAATTAAATTAAGTTCTTAAAATATAAATTCCATTTGAAATGGATCAAAATGAGGCTTTGGTTATTGGCGGTTTTGGACGTGATGTTGTCTTTCTCTGTATTTAACGGTTCAGATTTTTTTGGTTGCAATTTTTGTTTCTCGTTCCCATTGTGAGTATATATTTTATAACAGTAATAACTGCCCCCAACAGCTGCAATGGCGCATAAAATGGCAACAGTTTTAAGTTCAATATTCCATGAAGGACTTTGGTTTGACCCTTGGATCACATAGAGTTTTATAGCTCGGCATTGAATATTACTTGTTCTGGCGTTGGCGGTGTTTGTTATGTTTTCATGGATGAGTTATTTCTTGTAACATTAATTTTTTTTGGTCTGTTCCACTCTGCTAATTTTTTTTCCATGCTTCAACACGTGCATAGCTCAGCAGCAGGATTTTAATGGTCTCACCTGATTCAGAGTTTTCTGCTGATTTTATGGATTGGGTTACTTTCTCCACCTGATTCTGTGTTTCTGATTTCTGCTATTTTCCAGCTCGTTCATTTTTAAGGGAAACAAAATCCTGATATGATTTAAAATGTAATTAATCCCATGATTACTGGTGACACTAATGTTCCAAATTCTGTAATACAGCACTCACACCCTAGAGACTCTAATGACTTTGTTAAAACTGGATCCAGCGTTAAATCATACATAAAATCCTGTTCAGAATCAATGGGCGCAAATCTACTAACTAGTTTAGTGTACAAACTTAAGGAAACGTTTGCCCCACACTTTTCACCATTCTAGACCTAGCTGCGCTTCATAAATGTTATGATTACTTTAAAAATGTCTTGTGGCGACATCTGTTGAATCTGTTCAATGCTGGATTCAGTTCCGAGGAACTGTTTTTGTTTCTCCACATGCTGCCAAAGAATAAAGCCATTCCCTTTTTTGGGCCATAATGCTTGATCATCAACTTGGTCATTCAATAAGTTTTAAGGACGGTTTAGGCTGCCTTGTAGCTGTAGGAGATCATCACTGTTCATGTTTTTTAATAATTATTATTTATTTTATTTTATAAATTGGGAGCACGAAAAAACTGTTGACTAACCTTGTATACCATTCTGCTGTTATTGGAGGGCCTAACGTTGTAGGATACTCAATGCTTGAGTATAAAGCTTGTTAAGAATTAAACCAGCAGATCTTGGCAAACTAGACTTTGAGGATTCAGCAACAGCTAATTGCTATCATTGCAGCTTCGTTTGCCACGAGAAGATTTTCTAGTTAAGCAAGGAATAATTCCGGACAATATAAATATGTAAAGAAAAAAAAACATTATAATAAAAATGGCTTCACTAGTAATGCTGTAGGCGGCGCTGTGGTTAATGCGCTCGCTTTTAGTGGAAGTTAATTACGCAATTTAGTAAACTGCGAGAAGAAGGCGATGAGAAAAAGACATTATCAAAGCTGTGGAGCAATAGCTGCAGCACAAGGATCGCTATGAAAAGCAGAGAATTGCGCAGTTAGATTTTATTAATGATACTCTGAAAAAACAGGGACATGCAGCTTACAATTAAAGATGTTGAATCAAGCAATAAACCAATATTATCTTAGTAACAGGCAAACCACTCGAGACATTGCCCAACCAAAATTCAGTGACTTTTATCATCCTCAGAAAAAAAAGAGCAAGAAATTGGGTTTATTCGTCTTTGGTATGACCGTTGTGTATTTTGTCTGCACCTGCATAATATTGGCTGAATAAAAAATGCAACAAAATCTATTATTGCCCCCAAAGGATATTGGGAAGGGTAATCACAGCACAGCAATACAAAAGCTAAGCCAAAGCGGCAGGAGTCAGTGAACAAAACAGCAAAAGATATGGTTATCTAAAAAAAGCGATTTGGACAATTTATTTACCCTGGAACCTAGACGAAATACAGAGACCACACTTTTGTCAATCCAATACCAAACGACACCCCATCAAAATGGTTCTTCTATATTTACCCTTGATAGGATTAGACGAAAAGATTTAAGTTACGCACTCACAGTCATTGACATAGCTTCAAGATATAAAGGGGGGCCAACCCCCAAAGAGTGTTCTGCTGTTGCTGTCGCTATACAACTGATATCCCAACGGGGCCATAATTTACCTCGCATGATTCAAGTTGATGAGGAAAAAAAGAATTTAAAGGCCAAGTAATCAATTTTTGTTAAAAAATAGAGTTACCATTAGGGGGGGGCTTTCCCAGGAGTTCACAATCACGGGCTTTAGTTAAAAATTTTTAAACAAAACGTTAGTGAAAGCTTTTCCCCCCTACCGTTCACAGGAGCTGTTTGGCAATTTTCCAACACAAAGGGTTAGAATTCCCCCATTTTGCCGCAAGAAAAATGAAAAATTTTTAAAGGGGTTAAAACCAGTAAAAGAAACGCAATAAAGTTGTTAAAGAGAGTCTTCATCGGCAAACTTTTGCCGTTTTTTTTAAAAGTAAGGTACCTTTATTTACGGGGAAGCAAAGGGGGACACTCGCATCGGGCAACAATCCAGTTTGGAGTGTTGATCCATTAAAATAAAAAGAATTTTAAAAAGAACCGCCCGTGTATTTTTTTCGAGAAACTGCAAAAAAAAACAACCACTCCTCAAAGATCTTTTGTGAAAAAAAAAATGCAGAAAAATCCCCCCGGGGACAGCCCCGCTTTAATTAATTTACGGTTCCCAGTCCCCGATTGATAGAAAATCGGGATTAAAAACACACGTTTTGTGTTTGTTTTAAAACGACTTCTTTGTAAACAGTTTGGTTGTTTCCTGTAGATTAGATCGCAGTTTTACGTTGTCATGAGGGAAAGTCTTTCCCCAAAAATGCTTTTTTTGTAGTTGTCAGCGATATTTAAAGCACAACGCTGGAGATTTTCCCCTTTGCTTTCAATGTTTTTCTCCTGCTCGAATACTGTCATTTTTTGACCTTAACCCCACTACCCCTTTGATCCCTTTCCAGTAATTCACCTTCATCTTTCTAAAACCTTCTTGTTATAATTGAATGAAAAGGGAAATTTTGGGGAAATCGGGTGTAAAACCACCCATCGCCCCTTTAGTATTCTAATTCCTGTCTTTTTAAAATTTTCAGTGGATACTTAAAAAAACTATCTGTACTGTGTAAAGTATCTGGTCAGTTACGAGGGCTTAAAGAGTCATAAAAAATTTTTAAACAAAAAAGCTTTGTAATTTAAAACATAACCCAAAAAAAAAACAGTTTGTCAAATTTGATTTCTTTTTTTTCATCATTATGCCAAAAAGGTGTCATGAAAAACTTTGAATCCCCGATAATTTTGGTTTTTGAAATCACTAATTGCTTCGTTCTCTTTGGGGACTAAACTGACATCTTTGCGCTTTTGCGGGTTCTCCATAGTCTTCCAAAACAGCTGTTGTTCATAGCTTTAAAAAGTCTTTTTCTGAAGATTGTGGGTTTAGTTTTTGAGATCATGTTCTTCAGATGTTGGTTTTTATGAAAATGTTTTTGATCAAAACGATTTTCGATAACAGTTCAATTAAAAAGTCTAAATAAATTGAGAAATCTTAAGGCAACAAAAATTTTTTTTGCCCCGAAGTTTTGCACAAGTTTTTGGCCTCTCTTGATCCCCCTTTAGATTTCTCTGCTAATGGGTAGCATTATGAGGTCATGGGTTCATGGAAAATTCTAAATCAAACTTCTAGAATGAAACCACCTGTTGACAGGCGTTAAACTGCCCAACACTTTAATGCTTTTTGAAAATTATTCGGGTCGCCCGCCCGTGTACATTTTAAGTTAGAAGGAAATGTTGCGCCCCTTTCCTCCATAAAATTTTTTGATCTAAATCATGAGATTGTTTGACCTTTTACTCGGTAATTGTCCCGTATTTGTTTTTGCTTTACGTTTTTGCGACGCCATACTAATTTCCCCACCAATCCGTTTTCAACATCAATCATTGGTAAATCAGACAAAAAATCAATCTGTACTCCAGTAAACTTTTAAAAAAGCATCCCAACTCATTCCCCCGGGGGCAGAAAAATTAAAGCGTGGATCCAGGCTGTAAAGTTTCATGAGGTCTTTCATAGTTTTAAAGACGTCCCCCAACAAAAAATGTTCGCCCCAAAAATAGGAATATGTGTCCCTCGTTTTTTCAACTAACTTCCCCGCATCTTGAGCATGCTGGTAACAGAATCACTGAGTCCCTTTTCCCCTAAGACTAGAAAAAAACGGCCTTTAGGGGAAGTGTGTCTTTGTCAAACTTTCCCAACTGTTTTATGTACTATAAGGGTAAACGCCCCTTTTTAAAGAGAGTTGGGTCAAAATATTCTTTGTTATTGGGCAACTTTAAGGAATAGCCAGTGACTTAATGACCCCTCATGTGTTGCATAGAGTTTAAAAAACTGTATTTAGATTAAAGCACAGTACTTTTTTGATGATGTGCAATGCTGACAAAACCCGAAGGCCCTCCACTGTTTCATTATAAGATGAGGTCGTAAACCCCGCAAATTTGAAAGAATCAGGAGCTT
>JAFLJL010006255.1:0-2500 GCA_018398815.1 Conus ventricosus
CGTAGAGTACAAAAACTTTCAAGCTCAAGGAAATTGAACTTTGAAAACTGTTACAAGCATCAATAAGAGATGAGAGAATCGATCTCTGCCTTGCTGTTGCTCTTTGTAAAGCCCTGTAGTAAAATGGCCTTGTGAGTCAGTGTTTAACATTGACTTGAAATACCATCGATTCTAAAATGCCAGCCACTTACAGAATTTAACATTGTGTAAATTGCTACTGGTTTTGATATTACTAGTAGAGGAGCATGATCTAAGCTATTTTTTACTCTGATGGCTATAATATTGACATTTAAAGGTTTATTTACTTACATGTTTGGAGATTTGCTGCTTCAGTCGCGGTTTGTGGCGCAAAATGAAAGCAGGCACAAACTCATATGGTACATAAAGTGGATACGCATTGAAAATAGAAAGTTATCTGGAATACACTAAGTCGTATGAGGAAAGAAAATATATCCCATGAAACTTTTCTGGTTACAAGTTCAAAACAATAGAGATGTAAGTGAAGTTACCTTTGTTGAGAAAAACCAAAACACTCATTACCTTCAATACAAACACCGTAAGTTGACATACGACACTTGTATTTCCAGTTTATCTGACAAATCAGCGATACATTTGAGGTAACTGAACTTGCGGCAGTTCTATTCCCGCGATATCTACTGCCAGCTGAGTTACTGCAGAAACATTTTGATTGCAGCATGTCTGTTTTTAGAACAATGGGGTCAAGAGTTTGACAAGTGATGCGCCTTGGCCCCCTCATGCAGCATACCAAAAATCTCAAAAATGGAAAACTTCGAGTTACGACAGTTGTATTTCCGGGCGGCGAAATGTTAATGGCCAATATGTGGCCTGATAGGTGCTGATGAGTATATGTGACCTGTCAGTCCTGATAATAACATGTGACCGGCTAAATGCTGATGACGTGTGTGTACATTGCAAATGCTTATGACGTGTGTGCACATTGTAAATGCTGATGACGTGTGTGTACATTGTAAATGCTGATGACGTGTGTGTACTTGCTAAATGCTGATGATGTGTGTGTACATTGTAAATGCTGATACCGTGTGTGCACTTGCTGAATGCTGATGATGTGTGTGCACTTGCTGAATGCTGATGATGTGTGTGCACTTGCTGAACGCTGAGACGTGTGTGTACTTGCTGAATGCTGATGACGTGTGTGCACTGCTGAACGCTGATGACGTGTGTACACTTGCTGAATGCTGATGACGTGTGTGCACTTGCTGAATGCTGATGATGTGTGTGCACTTGCTGAACGCTGATGACGTGTGTGTACTTGCTGAATGCTGATGATGTGTGTGCACTTGCTGAACGCTGATGACGTTTGTGTACTTGCTGAATGCTGATGATGTGTGTGTGCACTTGCTGAATGCTGATGACGTGTGTGCACTTGCTGAACGCTGATGACGTGTGTGCACTTGCTGAATGCTGATGACGTGTGTGTACTTGCTGAATGCTGATGACGTGTGTGCACTTGCTGAATGCTGATGATGTGTCTGTACTTGCTGAATGCTGATGACGTGTGTGCACTTGCTGAATGCTGATGACGTGTGTGCACTTGCTGAATGCTGATGATGTGTGTGTGCACTTGCTGAACGCTGATGACGTGTGTGCACTTACTGAATGCTGATGACGTGTGTGTACTTGCTGAATGATGATGACGTGTGTGCACTTGCTGAACGCTGATGACGTGTCTGTACTTGCTGAATGCTGATGACGTGTGTACACTTGCTGAATGCTGATGACGTGTGTGCACTTGCTGAATGCTGATGACGTGTGTGCACTTGCTGAATGCTGATGACGCGTGTCAATCCTATTTCATGCTAATGGGCTGTGTGTGTCCATGGCGGATACCAGAGTGGGGTCAACGGAGAGGTGCTGGTCATTCACAACGTCACAACGCTACTGTGGCGGCATCTATGAGTGCGTGGCTTTCAATGGTGTGCCCCCCCGCCGTCAGCCGCAGATCGAGGTGCAGGTCAAATGTGAGTCACACAGGTGTCGTTGGCTGGAGTGCTGGAGGTGGTGATAGCACCAGCAGCAGATGTTGTTGTAGTAGTAGTAGTAGTAGTAGTAGTAGTAGTAGTAGTAGTAGTAGTAGTAGTAGTAGTAGTAGTAGTAGTAGTAGTAATTGTAATGTTTTCATTAGTAAAATAGTAGCAGAGACATTAGTAGTGGCTGATGTGCAGATCTGATAGCAGAGCTGTTAGATGTTGTGTATCATCTGTAAGTGACAGCACTAAAAGAAAGAGAATTCTCTTCGCCAGTGCGGGCTCAGGATTATTATTATTTACACGCAAACACACACACACGCACGCACGCACGCACTCACGCACGCACGCACGCACGCACGCACGCACGCACGCACGCACGCACGCACGCACGCACGCACGCACCACACACACACACACACACACACCACACACACACACACACACACACACACACACGGGGAAGGCTGCACGAGTGGTGCGTCGCTGTGACG
>JAFLJL010006255.1:7500-18175 GCA_018398815.1 Conus ventricosus
GCCTGTGCCGGGTTCTGTGTCGTCTCTGTTGGCAGCCACTTCAGCCAGTTGCAGAACTGGTGTGGTTGAACGTCTGCCCTGTCCAGTTGTGTTAGCAGGTATCCTGTCCCGTCCTAGGCTGGGGTCAGACCATCGCAGGGTACTGCCGCGTGCCGGCAGGTGAGCGGCGGTGTCCCGTTGCCTGCCTTTTTCCCGGGAGAGGGAGACCATCCAGGCCGTCTGCCATCTGTGGGCAGCTCTCCTCCGCTGCCGGAGTTCTTCCGGGAGTCCTCCAGCCACCTGTTGCTCTTCCCTGTTCGGGCGTCCTGTGAGAGGGCGCTGCACCAGGCCTCCCCTCACCCTCAGTGTCCAGCGGGGCCTTCAGAGGAGGAGGCGTCCTTCGAGCCCCGGACTCGTCGAGAGGGCACTGCACCAGGCCTTCCCTCACCCTTTGTGTCCGGCGGGGCCTTCAGAGTGTTGTGCCAGCGGGGGGGAGGAGTCAACTGAGGAGCCACGGTCGTCGCCGGGGCGTAGAGTCTTCAGGGAGTTGGACTGTGGGGGCCACGGTCAGCGCTGAGGGCAGTCTTCCGGGGAGGTGTCAGCTGTGAGGGGCCAAGTACAGCGCCGAGGACTGGAGTCCCGGGCCGGGATGGTTGTCCCATAGTTGTAGTAGTAAGGTGTAGTGTTAGGCAGTAGGGTTAAGTGTGTAGTGTTGGGGCAGTAAGGTAAGGGTGTTAGCTACTGCCCCCTTTTTGGGACGTAGTGGCCAGCACAGTGAGGGTACTTGTCGCTGCCCTCCCTTAGGGACGCAGTGACCAGTGCGATAGTGGTCCCGGGTCAAAAGAGAAGGGGGGGTCCTGGGAGGGGTGTGGGTGGTAGCAGTTTAAGTTTAGAGTCCCTTGGGTTTATTCTTGTCCCTATTAGTTAGCCACCACGTGTGCGGGCTATCTCTGCGTCCCTAGGTCGCAGTGATATACCGCAACTGGTGTTTTAGTATAGGTTAGGGTTCTCAGGGTCGTAGTAGGGTAGGGTGGGTCAGTGAAAAGTGGGATACCGGTGTGTGTTGTAGATGGACGTGAGTGGTGGCCCCAAATGGTATGTTGGGTGTGTGAATAAAAGAGGTGCGCGTGATTGTAAAGTTGTGTTAGTGTGCTGTGTTGTCTGCTCTAGTGTGTAATAGGTGTGGGTAGGGTGGTAGGGCCGTCCGGCTTAGCGACCGCGACATTTGGTGGAGATGCGGGGTACATTCTTAGGTGGTTCGGGGTAGCGATAGGTAGCTAGAAGGGAGGTAGGGGGGTGTTGTGTCCGGTGTGTACGTCGAGTGAGTGGGGGTTTGGGTGGGAGCGTACCAGTAACCCTGGGAGGTGGTACTAGTGTCCCTGTTCACTTCAGAAATGTTTCTAGTGGCATTGGGCAGGGCACTTGTGTTGGTGTGAATGGGTTGGCGCTACCGTGTGAATGAAGTATGAGTGATCAATAAATATTGAGTGGTTTTGGAAGTGCGAGTGACTACGCAGTACAGTGTAGGTGAGGTGCCGGAGGGTACCGAGTTTCCTTGTGTCCCTTGTGTCCCTCGAGTGTGGTATACCCCAGTGAGTAGGTAGAGTGGGTACCCAGCCCGTGACTGGCACGCTGTGTGGTCGGATATCCTGTGGGGATTAAGGACAGAGTAAAGCCCAGGTGACTGTGCGTGGAAAGCACGAGGGTGCGCAGGTTGTGACACTAAGGGGTTGAGAGTGCAATACGGACGGGCGGGGTGCAAGTGCCCTGTGATCGTGTGGGTGTGGCCTACCAGAGACAGTGAGGCCGGTGACCGAGGGTAACTGGTGTGCTTGCACAGTGGACGGTTGACACACGGTGTCACGTGATTCAGTCAGTGGCCAGACAGTGCATTGATAATATTGCATGGGTTGGAGCTCATGTGGGTATGAGGTATACAAGTGTGGGTGGAGTTGTGTTGGTTGCGTGACTCATTGAGAGTATTGTGTACTTGTGCTGGGTTGCTTCGGGGCAAGTAAGTAGTCAGGAACCTCCAGTTGCGCTCAGATCGCATACTGTCCGTTGCTAGCTCTGTGGTGGTAGGTGTACCCTATGTCTAAGCACACCCGAGCCCACCCGCAGTACGACCCCGATAGTGTCATGGATCCACAGGCCCCTACGGCGGATCCCAAACCCAAGGTTAGTGACCAGGATGGGGGGGTGGATCCAAGAACAGGGGACGGGGGCATATGCGAAGTTCGCCAAGTTGGGAACGGCGATGGGTTATAGCTGGGGGAGAGCTCGCCAAGTTCGTCACAGATTTCAGTGCGTAATGAGGATGAAAAGATAGCGAGAGAAGCAGAGTTGGAGCCCCGGGATGGAGGAGAAAGGTGAGGCAGAAGATGAAGGATGAAGAAGAGAAAGCTCTAGGCAGAGGGAGTTAGAGAGGGCAGAAGATGAAGGATGAAGAAGAGAAAGCTGATAGCAGAGGAAGATTGAAGAGGAGAAAGCTGATAGGCAGAGGGAGTTAGAGAGGCAGAAGATGAAGGATGAGAGGGAGTTAGAGTTAAAGCAGACGGAGCTAGAGATGAAGCAGAGGAAGTTTAAAGAGGAGAAAGCAGCGAGACAGATGTAACTGGAACTGCAGAGGAAGAAGATGGAGGAAGAAAGGGCGATAAAGAAATAGAAGCTCAAGCACGGCAAGCAAAAGTTAAAGGCAAGAGAGCGAGAGCAAAAACATACAGGAGAGACAGCCTCAGATGAAGCAGCGCCAGGAAACGCTTGATCGAGGTGAAGGAAACGAAGCGTGTCCACCTTGAGCCGTTAGGAGAGAACGACGACGTGGACGCTTTAAATCGCCCAATTAGAGCATGTAGCCCAGATGTGCAAGTGGAGCGAGACCTCATGCCCCACCCGTCTGATGTCTCTGCTGAGAGGAAGGGCTAGAAAAAGCAGTGATGCGGTTAAGTGTGGAGGAGTTAGGCGACTATGATCAGATAAAGAAACGCCCTGTTCAGCCACTTCAGGCTAGATGCTGAGGCATACCGGAAAAGTTTAGAAGCATCAAGAAGGACGCTGCTGAGACTTTCGCCCAAGTGCTGGGAAGGATGAAGCGGTGGTTTTCCCCTCTGGTGTGCGGCAGCGGGCAAGGACGAGAGTGTGGCAGAGGATGTTAAGGATCTGTTTTTTCCAAGAACAGTTTTACCAGCTGCTGTCCCCAGAGTTCACGATTGAGGTCCGGAAGACATGCCCAAAAAAATGTTGAACAAATGCAACCGAAGCCACTGTTTTAGCAGAGGCCAAAAGATTGGGGAGGAAGGCGAAGCAAGACCGAGCAGTTAAACCAGCCCAACCTGGGTAATAGGCGTGAACAGCAGGAGCCAGCCTACGGAGAGGTCCCAACACAGTGATGGTGCAACTACAGCAGCAAACAGAGATCAGAAGGGCCTAGATCGACCATAGTCTGTTTCAAACTGCAGGAAGCCGGGCCACATCGGCTAGGAATGCCCCCGAGCCCCATTCCGTTGGAGCTGTTCATTGTTGCGACCAGCCCCAAGCTCGAGTAGTCCCTACGTTGTGTCGACCATGCGCTGAGCAGCAGTACGAGCCTGCGTGCGTTGTAGAAGTTAACGGAGCTCCGGCCAATGGATTACGAGACACTGGTGCCGGATACACCGTAGTGGCCCAGTGGTTGGTACCAGCAGACGCGTACACAGGAGAGACAGTTCCCAGTAGTGTTGGCTGAGTCCAGGTGTAGGTCTGTGTTGCCTGTGCGGTAGTAGAGTTGAAGTCACCATCATCGAAGGGAAGTTGGAGGTTTTAGTCATGAATAGCCCTGTGCAGGAAGTCCTGATCGGGAATTTCGCAAAGAGATAGGAGATTCCGGTTGGACACGTGTGCCTGTATACGCAGACCCGGCGTTGGTGGGAGCAGTGCAGACACGCGCGCAGAGAGCCAGGGACAGCAAGAACCAGTACCACTGCCCGTGGAGGAATGCATCCTGAACACCTCTACCCAGCAGTTAATCCAGATGCAGGACCAGGATGAAACCTTGAGGAAGGCTCGGAGTGCGTGTGAATCAGGGACGCACTTCCACACCAAGTTTGGACGAGTCGAGAAACGCTCGGAAATCTGGTGTACTGGTCAGACGGTTTGGGGGTCCCAAGGACGTAGCGAGTCAAATCTGCGTCCCAGCTGAACTACGGGGCCACGGTGATGAAGCTAGCCCACGACGTACCCATGTCTGGACACTTAGGTACCACCCGAACCAAGGAGCGAGTTGGTCGCCAATTCTATTGGCCAGGCATGCATGCTGATATTCGTCGGTAACTGCCAGTCATGCGTACAGTGTCAGCGTACTTGTTAAGGGAAGAGTCTCAAGAGTTTCCCTTTTTAAGGAAGCCACTGATGCGCAGGCCCATGCAGATACTGAGGGATCTCTGGTTGCAACCAGAAAGGCAAGATCTCGGCACAGCGGCAGAGTACGTCGTCAACCTAAGAAACAAGGTAGCTGAGATGTGTGAGTTGACAAAGAAGAACTTGGCAACAGCAGGTTGCAGGTACAAGCGACATTGTCATTTGAGG
Organism: Conus ventricosus; assembly: GCA_018398815.1. Lineage (NCBI taxonomy): Eukaryota > Metazoa > Mollusca > Gastropoda > Neogastropoda > Conidae > Conus > Conus ventricosus. The sequence goes on from JAFLJL010006255.1 coordinate 12,043, forward strand.
ACGAAACCCAGGAAGGTAGCTGTGGGTCTAGAGTGTTAGTGGGAGGATCACAAGGTGGGCACTGCAGCTGCAGCCATCCCAGTTACGGCGCAGGCAGTGTCCGGAAAGGACAATGTGGGGGCAGACTTCTTGAGTCGCTTGCCGTAGAGAGTGAGAGAGAGAAGAGAGAGAAGGGAGAGAGTGAGAGAGTGAGAGAGTGAGATCCATTTAACCGGGGTCAAGAGGGGTTGACATTGTCGAAGATATGCATGTACATTTGAAGAGAATGATTTTAGCAAAGTGTTTTCTGGGGGTGTGGTATTTGTAGCACGGTTGCATAGCGTCGTGCATGGTCAGAGCACCCTCAGTTATGAAGTTTATAATAGACCGTAATGTTAACGGCTGCCTGTAAGTGCCTGCGTTAAGGTCGTGGAAGGCAGAATAGGACCAGGTTGAATAATGTATTCTGCAGTTAATGATGTATGTAAAAGTGATGTTGGAATGATGATGGGATGCATCAAAAGTAACAGCAGGGCAGAGTGAGTGTTGTGGAGTTGGATTGTTATGGGTAGGGTGTGAGTAAACGCCGATCGAGTGAGAAGTTTTTTTTGGTTTTAACCTGTAGTTAAAACTTAGGCAGGGGGGTGTGTCACCGATCGGCGATAGTAAATCCGCCGTCCATAGGTTTGGAGTAATGGTAGTTTAGAAATAGAGAGCGTGTGCGCGTGTGCATGTGTGTATATGTGTGTGTGCGAGAGTGCGTGGTAAGATTGGGTTTTGGTTAAGGTGGAAGGTTAGGCTAGGTAGGGGGCTGAGGAAATAAACATATAATATTTTTGAATTCCAATCTTCACTTGTGAAGGGATGGAAGCGGGAGGTTGGTTTCGTTTCCGATTGTTACCCTTTTGTTACTTTGGTTCTACACCAGAGAAGGCGGGGCAGATATCGGCTGTTGTTGTAATTGTCAAGTTGTGAGTTGTTGTGGAAATTGTCGTGTTGTTGCACGAGCACAACTAGTCCGTTGGTCCAGCGTGTCAGCTCTGCGGAGGGATACGCTGCTCTGACCAATCGTGTTTGTGTTGTGAGTAGAGTTCGCTTTGATTCCGACCAGTGCGGAATGCGTTGGGGTAGCTTCACTTCGGTCCCTGGTGTTCGTCGGAGTGGACGCGCCTTGTAGTTGCGGCGGCAGCGCCGTTAGTCGAGCTGAGTGACTTCGAGTCATAGTTAGTGCCAGGTCCTCGTCGGGTCTGGTGTGCCCTTGGCCTGTGCCGGGTTCTGTGTCGTCCCTCTGTTGCAGCCACTTCAGCCAGTTGCAGAACTGGTGTGGTTGAACGTCTGTCTGTCCAGTTGTGTTAGCAGGTATCCTGTCCCGTCCTGGAGACTGGGGTCAGACCAATCGCAGGGTACTGCCGCGTGCCGGCAGGTGAGCGGCGGTGTCCCGTTGCCTGCTGCTTTTCCCGGGAGAGGAGACCATCCAGGCCGTCTGCCATCTGTGGGCAGCTCTCCTCCGCTGCCGGAGTTCTTCCGGGAGTCCTCCAGCCACCTGTTGCTCTTCCCTGTTCGGCGTCCTGTGAGAGGGCGCTGCACCAGGCCTCCCCTCACCCTCAGTGTCCAGCGGGGCCTTCAGAGGAGGAGGCGTCCTTCGAGCCCCGGACTCGTCGAGAGGGCACTGCACCAGGCCTTCCCTCACCCTTTGTGTCCGGCGGGGCCTTCAGAGGTGTTGTGCCAGCGCGGGGAGGAGTCAGACTGAGGAGCCACGGTCGTCGCCGGGGCGTAGAGTCTTCAGGAGTTGGACTGTGGGGGCCACGGTCAGCGCTGAGGTGGCAGTCTTCCGGGGGGGTGTCAGCTGTGAGGGGCCAAGTACAGCGCCGAGGACTGGAGCTCTCCGGGCCGGGATGGGTTGTCCCATAGTTGTAGTAGTAAGGGTGTAGTGTTAGGCAGTAGGGTTAAGTGTGTAGTGTTAGGCAGTAAGGTAAGGGTGTTAGCTACTGCCTCCTTTTGGGACGTAGTGGCCAGCACAGTGTAGGGTACTTGTCGCTGCCTCCCTTAGGGACGCAGTGACCAGTGCGATAGTGGTCCCGGGGCAAAAGAGAAGGGTGGGTCCTGGGGAGAGGTGTGGGTGGTAGCAGTTTAAAGTTTAGAGTCCCTTGGGTTTATTCTTTGTCCCCTATTAGTAGCCACCACGTGTGCGGGCTACTCTCTGCGTCCCTAGGTCGCAGTGATATACCGCAACTGGTGTTTTAGTATAGGTTAGGGTTCTCAGGGTCGTAGTAGGGTAGGGTGGGGTCAGTGAAGAAGTGGGATACCGGTGTGTGTTGTAGATGGACGTGAGTGGTGGCGCCAGGAATGTTTGGGTGTGTGAAAAAAGGTGCGCGTGATTGTAAAGTTGTGTTAGTGTGCTGTGTTGTCTGCTCTAGTGTGTAATAGGTGTGGGTAGGGGTGGTAGGGCCGTCCGGCTTAGCGACCGCGACACCCCCTTATTTTATATTATTATTATTATTATTATTATTATTAATATTATTATTGTTGTTGTTGTTGTTTTTTGTTGTTGTTGTTGTTTGGGTTTTTGTTGTTGTTGTCGTCGCGTCGTCGCGTCCCTCGTCGTCGTCGTCGTCGTCATTATTATTATTATTATTATTATATATTATATTATTATTATTATTTTTATTATTATTGGGCAATATTGTTGTTGTTATTGTTGTGTCGTCATCATCATCATCATCATCCCTCATCATCATCATCATCATCATCAACATCATCATCATCCATCATCATCATCATCATCATCATCATTATGTTTATCATTTGTGCTGTAGAGGCCGTGAGGACAATGACTGCTCACATCCTTCCCCCCCCCCCCCCCACCTCTTCCCCATCCTTCCCTCTTACTATTCAGCAGTTGTCTGTGTTTTGCACCTTACAGCAGTAGCAGCAGTATGACTGCTGGTTCCAGCACCTTACAGCAAATAGCAGCAGTGTGACTGCTGGTTCCAGCACCTTAACAGCAGTAGCAGCAGTACGACTGCTGGTTCCAGCACCTTACAACAGTAGCAGCAGTATGACTGCGGTTTTCCCGCACCTTACAGCATAGCAGCAGTATGACTGCTGGTTCCAGCACCTTACAGCAGTAGCAGCAGTAAAGACTGCTGGTTCCAGCACCGTACAGCAGTAACAACAGTATGCCTGCTGGTTCCAGCATCTTACAGCAGCAGCAGTAAGCAGCAGTATGACTGCTGGTTCCAGCACCTTAAAAGCATTTGCAGCATTTTGACTGCTGTTCCAGCACCTTACAGCAGTAGCAGCAGTATGACTGCTGGTTCCAGCACTGTACAGCAGTATGACTGCTGGTTCCAGCACTGTAACAGCAGTAACAACAGAGTGATTGCTGGTTCCAGTATCGTACAGTAGTAAGACTGCTGGTTCCAGCACCGTACAGCAGTAACAGTAGTATGATTGCTGGTTCCAGCACCGTACAGCAGTATGACTGCTTGTTCCAGCACCGTAACAGCAGTATGACTGCTGTTTCCAGCACCGTACAGCAGTAACAGCAAATATGACTGCTGGTTCCAGCACCGTACAGCAGTGACAGCAGTATGATTGCTGGTTCCAGCACCGTACAGCAGTATGACGGCTGGTTTCAGCACTGTGCAGCAGTATGATTGCTGGTTCCAGCACTGTAAAGCAGCATGATTGCTGGTTCCAGCACTGTACAGCAGTATGAATTGCTGGTTCCAGCACAGTACAAACAGTATGATTGCTGGTTCCAGCACAGTACAGCAGTAATGATTGCTGGTTCCAGCACCGTACAGCAGTAACAGCAGTATGATTGCTGGTTCCAGCACCGTACAGCGTATGACTTTCTGGCTCCAGCACCGTACAGCAGTAACAGCAGTATGACAGCTGGTTCCAGCACCGTAACGGCAGTATGTCTGCTGGTTCCAGCACCGTACAGCAGTATGATTACTGGTTCCCAGCACCGTACAGCAGTATGACTGCTGGTTCCTGCACCGTACAACAGTGACAGCCAGTATGATTGCTGGTTCCAGCACCGTACAGCAGTAAGATTGCTGTTTCCAGCACCATCCAGCAGTTACCAGCAGTATGATTGCTGGTTCCTGCACTGTACAGCAGTGACAGCAGTATGAATTGCTGGTTCCAGCACCGTACAGCATATGACTGCTGGTTCCAGCACCGTACAGCAGTGACAGCAGTAAAGATTGCTGTTCCAGCACAGTACAGCAGTATGACTGCTGGTTCCTGCACCGTACAGCAAATGACAGCAGTATGATTGCTGGTTCCAGCACCGTACAGCAGTAAGACTGCTGTTTCCGCACCGTACAGCAGTGACAGCAGTATGATTGCTGGTTCCTGCACCGTACAGCAGTAAGACTGCTGTTTCCAGCACCGTACAGCAGTATGATTGCTGGTTCCAGCACCGTACAGCAGTAGAAGCAGAATGACTGCTGGTTTCCACCACTGTACAGCAGTAACAACAATGTGTATTGCTGGTTCAAGAACCGTACAGCAGTATAACTGCTGGTTATAGCACCGAACAGCAGTAGCAGCAGTAAACTGCTGGTTCCAGCTCCGTACAACGGTATGACTGCTGGTTCAAGCACTGTACAGCAGTATAACTGCTGGTTCCAGCACCGTACATCAGTATGACTGCTGGTTCCAGCATCGTACAGCAGTATGACTGCTGATTCCAGCACCGTACAGCAGTGACAGCAGTATGATTGCTGGTTCCTGCACCGTAATCAGTATGACTGCTTGTTCCAGCACAGTACAGCAGTGACAGCAGTAAAGATTGCTTGTTCCAGCACAGTACAGCAGTGACAGCAGTAAAGATTGCTGGTACCAGCACCGTACAAACAGGATGACTGCTGGTTCCAGCACCTTACAGCAGTGACAGCAGTATGACTACTGGTTCCAGCACCGTACAGCAGTGACAGCAGTATGCCTGCTTGTTCCAGCACCGTCAAGCAGTATGACTGCTGGTTCCAGCACCGTACAGCAGTATGATTACTGGTTCCAGCACCGTACAGCAGTATGACTGCTGGTTACAGCACCTTACAGCAGTATGACTGCTGGTTCCCGCACCGTACAAACCCGTATGATGCTGGTTCCAGCACCTTACAGCAGTATGATTGGTGGTTCCCGCACCGTACAGCAGTATGGCTGCTGGTTCCAGCACAGTAAAAAGCAGTATAAACATGCTGGTTCCAGCATTGTACAGCAGTAGCAGCAGTATGACTGCTGGTTCCAGCACCGTACAGCAGTATGACTGCTGGTTCCAGCACCGTACAGCAGTATGATTGCTGGTTCCAGCACCGTACAGCAGAATGACTGCTGGTTCCAGCACCGTACAGCAGTGGACAGCAGTATGATTGCTGGTTCCAGCACCGTACAGCAGTGACAGCAGTATAATTGCTGGATCCAGCACCGTACAACAGATGACTGCTGGTTCCAGCACCTTACAGCAGTGACAGCAGTATGACTACTGGTTCCAAGCACCGTAAAGCTGTAACAGCAGTATGACTGCTGGTTCCAGCACCGTATAGCAGTATGACTGCTGGTTCCAGCACCGTTCAGCATATGACGGCTGTTTCCCGCACAGTAAAAGCAGTATGACTGCTGGTTCCGGCACCGTTCAGCAGTGACAGCAGTGTTATTGCTGGTTCCAGCTCCGTACAGCCAGTCTGGGACCCTTTACAGCTCCCCCCCCCCTGCCTCTCCACGGCCCCTCCCCCAGTGGACCCTCTGGAGGGCGGCGGGGGGGGGGGGGGGGGGGAGGCAGTTAAGCCCCGGGGGTCATGGTCTCCTTGTCTGTCTTGTCTCTCCTGCAGCTGTCCGTCGTGTTTCCACTCACTGACAGTTCAGTCCTTGTCCTTCTTTTTCCTTGCTGTTCTTCTTTAAGGACTTCACAGTGCTTCTCTTCAGTCAGCTTGGGTCATCGTCGTCTTTATCTTTTATCACCTTTCTTAGAAAACGCGCATAGTCTTTCCATTCAGCTACACCCAGACACGAAAACAGATTTCTTGCAAGAAAAGTTCTCCCTCACCCCACCCCGCGCGCACAGACAGACACACACACACACACACCACACACACACAACACACCACACACACGCACCACGCCACGCGCACGCACGCAC
>JAFLJL010006255.1:19175-44175 GCA_018398815.1 Conus ventricosus
GCGGGAGTTCAGGATGTGGAAAAGGAAAACCAAAAAAAAAGCCACTGATACGCGGCCCCATGAAAATATGGGGGATCTCGGTTGCAACCAGAAAAGGAAGATTTCCGCCAGCGGCAGAGGACTTTAATTTAAGGAAAAAGGGTACCCCGGACGTGTGAGTTACAAAAAAGAATTGGCAACAAGGTTCGGAAAAAGCGACATTTTCATTTGGGGACGGAACCCGAAGGGTACGTGGGGTCTAGAGTATTTGGGGGAATCACAAGGGGGGCCTGCACTGCACCTTCCAGTTTAAGGGTGGGCATTGTCGGAAAACATGGGGGGCCACTTCTTAGTCGCTTGCCGTAGAGAGGGGGAGAGAAGAGAGAGAGAGAGAGGAGGGGAGAGAGAGAGAGAGGAGAAAAGAGAGGGAACCTGTAATTCCTTTTACCTGGGCATAAAGTCACATTTGTCGGAAAAGTATGCATATGTCAGGGTCAGGAAGAGAAGCTGAAAGGTTGTGGGGGGGAAATTTGTACCTTTTGCAAGCTTTTTCGGCTGGTCAGGGCACCCCATTATGAAATTTTTATGTAGAGCGTAAGTAAAGGGCCTGCTGTAAGTGCCTCTTTAAAAGGCCGGGGAAGGCAGAAATGGCCCAGGTTAAATTAATGTAACGGGGTTTATTGATTTTTTAAAAGTGATTTTTTGGGAAAAGATGTGAGGGAGCATCAAAAGTAACAGCGGGGCAGAGGAGGGGTGGATTTTGAGGTTTTAAAAGGAGGGTGTGAAAAACCCGCCATCGAGTAAATTTTTTTTTGGAAAACCTGTATTTAAAATTAGGCGGGGGGTGTTCACCGATTCCGGGGGACAAATCACCCCCCTTTTTTTTTTGGGAGTAAGGGTAGTTCAAAATAAACGTGGGCGTGTGCATATGTTATATGTGTGTGTGCGAGAGTGCGTGTAAGAGGGGGTTTTGGAAAAGGTGGAAAATTGGCAGGTAGGGGGGGGGAAAAAAGACTACAATATTCTTGGTTCCAAAATCTTCACTTGGTAAGGGGAGGGAAGCGGGGGGGGGGTTTCTTCCCGTTTTTTCCCTTTGCCCCGGTTCCCCCAAGAAGGCGGGGCGGGTACGGCTGTTGTTGGGTTAATTTGTGAGTTGTTGGGTAAATTCGTTTTGTTCCCCGGCAACAACAGTCCGGGCCGGGGGTGTCAGCTCTGCGGGGGATAGGGCCTCTGCCCAATCGCTTTTTTGTGTTGGAGTAAGTTCGCTTGGTTCCGACCAGGTGGAAAGCGTTGGGGGTAGCTTCACTTTGGCCCCGGGTGTTCGGGGAGTGGACGCGCCTTGATTTTTCGGGGGGTTTGCCGTTATCGGCGAGTGATTTCGGGTCAATTTTGGGCCAGGTCCTCTTGGGGTCTGGTGTCCCCTTGGGCCTGTCCGGGGTTTCTGTGTCGTCTCTGTTTGAAGCCCTTCAGCCGTTGCAGAATGTGTGGTTGAACGTCGTCTTCCGTTGTCAGCAGTTACCTGTTCGTCCTGAGGGGTGGGGCCAACACCGCAGTTTGCTCCCCGCGTCCCGGCGGGTGACGGGGGTGCCCCGGCCGCTCTTTTCCCAGGAGGGGAGACCCCCAGGCCGTCGCCGCTGGGGGCAGCTCTCCCCCAAAATACCGGATTTCTTCCGGGGTTCCCCCGCACTGTTGCCTTCCCGTTGGGGCGTCCTTGGAGGGCGCCCAAAGCCTTCCCCCCCTCAGGTCCGGGGGGGGGGGGCCTTCGAGGAGGGGCGCTTCGACCCCCCCGGACTCGTGGAGGGCCCCTGGGTGCTTTGGGGTGAGGGGGGGGAGAGGAGCGGACGCGGGGAAGCCAGGGTCAGGCCGGGGTTGAGTCTTGGGGAGTCGGACGGGGAGGCCACGGTCGCGCCAGAGTGCAGAGTTTTGGGAGGGTGTTGTGAGGGGCCAATTCACGCCGAGGACTGGAGCCTCCGGGGCCGGGGTGGGTTGCCCCATGGTGGGGTAGAGGGGTTAGTTTTTGGGAGTAGGGTTAAGGGTGTTTAGCTACTGCCTCCTTTGGATGTAGTGGCCACACAGTGTGGGGAATTGTTGTTGCCTCCCTTAGGGACGCAGGACCAGTGCGGTAGTGGGCCCGGGTCAAAAGAAAGGGGGGGGTCCTGGGGGGAGAGGTGTGGGTGGTATAGTTTAGATATTAGAGTCCCTTGGGTTTGTCCTTGTCCCCAGTAGTTAGCCACCACGTGTGTGGGCTATCTCTGCATCCCTAGGTCGAAAGCGATATCCCGCAACTGGTGCTTAGCATAGGTTAGGGTTCTCAGGGTCGTAGCAGGGTAGTGGGGTCAGGGTAGAAGTGGGATACCGGTGTGTGAGTGTGGATGGACGTGAGTGGTGGCGCCATATGTGTGTGTGAAATAAAGAAGTGGCATGAGTGTAAAGCTGTGTTAGTGTGCTGTGTTGTCGCTCTAGTGTGTAATAGGCGTGGGTAGGGGTGGTAGGGCCGTCCGGCTTAGCGACCGTGACATTCACATTGTCCTGTCAATATTCCCCACCCTCTACCACATTGTCCGTCCAAGTCCTCCCCCCCCCTCTACCACTCTGTCCTTCCAAGTCTTCCCCACCCTCTACCACATTGTCCCGTCCCAAAACTTCTCCACCCTCTAAACCACATTGTCCTGTCCAAGTCCTCCACAACCTCTACCACATTGTCCTGTCAATACTTCCAAAGCTCTACCACATTGTCTTGTCCAAGTTTTTTCCCACCCTCTACCAAAATTGTCTTGTCCAGGCGTCCCCAAACCTCTACCACTTTGCCCTGTCCAAGTCTTCCACCTCTGCCATTTGCCCTTTCCCAAAAAGGTCCCCATCCTCTACCACTTTGCCCTTCCAAGTTTTCCCCCATCCTTTTCCCCCATTGCCCCTGCCCTATTTCCCCTCCCTCCCAACAATTGCCCTGCCCAAAAGTTTCCCCCATCCTTTTCCCACATTTTCCGCCCTTTAAGTCTTCCCATCTTTCCCCCAACATTGCCCTGCCCAAAGTTTCCCCCAACCCCCCTCCACTTTTTTCCAGTCCAAGTGCCCCCCCATTACCACATTTTTCCTGCCCTATTTTCCCCACCCTTTTACCATTTTTCCCCAGCCCAAGTGTCCCCCCCTCTACCAATTGTCCGGGTCCTAGTCTTCCCCACCCTCTCCCATTGTCCGGGTCCAAGTTTTTCCCCATCCTCTACCAAAATTGCCCTTTCCCTAGTTTTTCCCCATCCTCTACCACTTTGGGCCCGGGTCCAAGTCTTCCCCTTCCTCCCCACTTTTGTTTTTCCCAAGTTTTCCCCATCCTTTTCCACTTTTTCCCCCTTTTCCCAATCTTCCCCCCCCTCTCCACCTTGTCCTGTCCGGGTCTTCTCCACCCCTTAAACCACATTTTCCTGAAAAGGGTCCCCCCCACCCTCTACCCCCCAATTGTGTCAAAATTTTTCCCCCTTCTTGGTAGCACTTTGGGGGGATCCGGGGGCCCGGGGTGGGTGGGGGGAGGGGAGGGGTTGATGGGGGGTGCGAGTTACCCCCCTTCCCCCGGCCCAAAGCGGGGGGAAAGGGGGAAAGTCGTGGGAGTCACTTTTCCTCGAGGGGGGCGGCACCCCCTTCCCGGGGGTTGTTGGGGGAACACGGGCGGGGGGTTTGGTGGTGGGGTGGGGGGTGGGGGAAAAGGCGTCGTTTTAAATGTAGGCAGAATAATCGGGGGAACACTCAGGGTCATTTCCGACAAAATGCCCCTTAAAAAATGTCAAAAAGCAAGCAGCTTTAAAGTTGAATAAATTTGTTCTTTTCTCTCTTCTCTTCCTCTCCTTCTCTTTTCTCCCCTCTCTCTTTTCCCCTCTCTCTCTCTCTCCCCTCCTCTCCTCCCTTCTCTTTCCATATTGTTTTGTTTTGATGATATTTTTTGAAAATTTAGGGGTGATCTTCCTTTTGGGGTGAGGGTTTGTTTTTTAATGCAAGAACTGGGAAAGTGCTTAAGCCAAAATTTTTCCCCTCCCTCCCACCTTTATTTAAAAAGGGAAAAGTCCCGAACTGGAGGAACAATTCAGGAGAAAACCCTAAAGATTATACAACAAATGTTTTTGGCCGTACTTGTTTAAAATTTAAGAAAAAAATTTTTCTTTTGTGAAATAAATTTGGTTTTTCAAAGGGGGAGATAAAAAGGGGAAATTTTTATAATATTGCAAAAAATTGGATCAAGGTTTTTTTTTTTTTTTCTTATGTCTAGACGTGTTTTTTAAATACCCCTTTAAAAAACTTGCGAGTTTTTACAAACTTTTAAAGGTAAACTTTTACCTGTAGAATTTTTATATTCCCCTGCAACGTCTTTGCTAATTCCCTAAAAAACCAGTGAAGACTTTTATAAAAAAGGGTTTTTTTTTGGAAACCCCCCCCCGGAAAAAAATTAATTTTTCTCAAGCATTTATGCAAAAATTTTTAACCTTTTTTTAATAAGGCTGCAAAAAATGTTTCGAAAAAATAAAGGAAACTAAAGCGTTGGGGGAAAAATTCTATAAAGGGGCCTGGCTCTTGGGGGCAGGTGAAAAAAACAAATGTTTTAAAAAAAAACACAAGCATTTCTTTGGTTTGATACCGAACGCGGGAAAAAATGAAATCAGAGTTAAAACACGCTTAAAAACTTTAAAACTGGTATAATGAAAAACGAGCAAAAAACCGGGAACACAATAATTAAAATTAAGCGAAGGTTTTTATAATGGTTTTTAAAAAAGGGAAAAAAAAAAAAAGAAAAAACGCGCACCTAGATTCACAAAGCAAATAAAAACCGATCCCAAAAATTTTGGGAAAAAAACCTATAACATAAAAAGTTTTCACAAAAATTTCCAGAACTTTAATCAAAAAGGGACAAAGGGTTTTAAATCCTTCTATTAAGTTTTAAAACGAAAAATTCTACCCAAGATGAAAAAATACAGAAAAGAAAACCTTTCATGAAGAGTGTTTTCGAGAGTCGGGGTTTTGCAAATTTAATAGAATTTTTAGAGAACCCCAAAATTAAATAAGAAATAACAGTTCAGAGGTTGAAGACGCAGAAAGGCCTTTAAAGAAGGGAAAAAGGGGGGCCCGGAAGTTTGGAAAAGTGGGGGAGTTTTTAAAACCCACGCTCCCCTTTTAAATTATTTCTTTCATCACCAAATTTTTTCAAAAAATTTGTATTTTTTGGGGACTTTTCCCCAAATTATCGGGTCCGAAACATTTATTACACCCCGATACAAAAAAAAGGCGTTTATTAATTCCCCAGACAATTCTAGAGGTTTTTCTTTGCTAAAAAATTTGCGCAAACTGTATTTATATCATAAAAAAAACGTTGCACAATGGGGGGAAAGAAAATAATATTTTAAAACGAATCCCCCAAGGCGGTTTCCCAAAAAAGAGTTTATAGTAAAACCCTGCTCAAAATATTTATTTTAAAAAAGTTGGTTGAAAAAAAATTGTTTAGGGGAAAAAACTTTATGGGGGGTTTTAAATTTTTTTTTAAAAAACCCCCTTTTGTTTAAAAAACGAAATCTTTTGTAAATTAAAGAAGGGGTGGTTTAAACCCGACAATCTTGAAAAAGGTAGGGAAAGAAAAAATAGTGGAAAGGGGGCGCGGGAAGATAAAACAAAAAATTTTAAAAAATGGATTTGGGGTTTAATTCTTCTTTTAAAAATTTGGTTTTCATGGAAAAAATGTATCGAGTTTTTAAAGGGAGTTTATACAAGTTGTGAAAGTAGAGTCCGAGAAAATTAATGATTTTTATTGAACTTTTGTCCCCCCCCGGGGTTTTAAAACGGGGGGATCAACTGCACCCCCCTTTTTTTTTTTTTCTCCGATCTTTAAAATGAATTTGGGAAATTTGACTTGGGAAACCAAGGGGTTTAAAAGGGAAATAAGCTTATCCCTGACTTGTTACAGATTCTACTCATGTTATTTGGGGATAAAGCCCTTTCTTTTTTTCCCACCCCTAGGGGGGTTTAAAAACCAGTTTAACGTTTTAATAGCACTGTTGAAGACTCCAACTAACTGCAATAAAGAAAAATTTCAAAAATTATTAATATTTAGAAAAGGGGGCCAAAACGCTTGTCGAAAAAAAGGGTTCTATAAAGGGCCCCAGCTGAAAAAAAATGAATCCAAAACCCTTGGATTTAATAGTATCTACGGGTTTTAACTTTTTTCAAAACCATGGGGATATGGTCTGAAAGCGAAGAGGGGTTTTTTTTTAGTGTTTTAAAATTTCTGTGGTCCTTGGAGAAAAAAACCCCAAAACTTTTAAACCCCTTTTAACATTTGGTTTTCTGAGGTTTTGGGGTCTGACAGCAAAACTTTACAGTTTTAAAAGAGTTAATCAATGGCCAAAGGTTGTTGAATGTAAATTATGAAAACACCAAGTGCATTGTGAACTGTAAAACGGGGGAGTTCCCCCCTTTATATTCAAATCAAAAAATGTATAAAAGTTTTGGGTTTTAAAACAAACCCCCAAAAGGCAAAGCCGTATTTAAAAGAAACCCTTACAAAATGTTTCTATGCATGGAGAAGAAAATTTTTGGAAAGGGGGGGTGAAATCACCGGGGGTTGGTATGGGATGGGGGGAACAAGAAGGAAAGCAAGCTTTTTTGCAAATAGAGCTGTAATCGGGCCCTTAGAGTTAGTGGGTGACAGAGACAAAACTTATAGAGGATAACAAAAAAAAGAAGAAGGGAAAGAAAGAGCTCAGGCCCCCAAAGGGAAATTAACCGGGGGTTTTTTTATGAGTAGGAATCATGAGAACTTAAAGTAGAAAGCAAGAAGGCCTGTTTAAAACAAAAAGGGGGGGGGTTTGGGGGGGGGGGGGGGGGGGGGGGGGGGGGGGGGGGGGGGGGGGGGTGGGGGGGGGGGGTTTTGGGGGGGGGGGGGGGGGGGGGGGGGGGGGGTTTGGGGGGGGGGGGTGTTGGGGGGGGGGGGGAGGGGGGGGGGGGGGGGGGGGGGGGGGGGGGGGGGGGGGGGGGGGGCCCCCCCCCGGGGAGGGCCCCAACCTTTTTTCGGGCCCCCAATTTTGGAAAAAGTTGTGGGTAGGGGGGTGGTTTTAAGTGAGAGCCTACGGGGGTCTTCAAATCCCCCCCATTGAGCGAAGGGCTCAAAAGGGAAAAGTTCTTTCCCCGCGGCGTCTCCCAGTTTTTTTAAATTTTAACACAAGGTGCAATAAAAGGGGGTACACCAGGGGAGATTTACAGTTGAAGGGTTGCCAGGACCCTGAATGGCCGATGGACCAGCAGGGTGTGGTTTCACTTCAAGAAGGGCATGTCCTGCACTCTTTGGAGTGCATGGGTGTGTGCCCAGGGGTTGTGCTCTGCCTTTCAGAAGAGGCACGCACTAGATGGTCCCTCCAAAATTTTTGTCTCTCTTGAAGGCTTATCAAGGGGGTTTTGGGAAAGGGTTTTTTTAAGTTTGGGGCCAATTTGGGGGGAGGGGGGGAAGTTGTTGAGAAGGATGTTGCGGACAGGGAGGTTGTGAGGGTGAAAAAAGGTTGGGGCACAAACCACTTTAACGGTCTGCTTTAAACAACTGAAACGATTACAAAGTTTAAACGTAAGATTTCGAGGAATGGCAAAAGGCAAAGCCCCAAGGCAGTTGGACCCCAAATTTCTTTAGGGTCCCGGGTGGGGAGGGGAAAAAGGGCTTATTTGTTCAGCCCGGTGGTGGAAGTCAGTGTCCAAATTTCGCACGCCCGCGAATTTGAAAAAAATGGGGGAAGGAAAGCTATCCTTGCATTTCTGAAAGGGGGGGGGGGTATACAAAAGGGAAGAGTGAGAGTCAGTGTCCTTTTAGTAAAAAAAATGGGAGAAAGGCTTTTTGGGGTCAGGGAAAAAAATTGTGATCCCAATGTCGAGAAAAGAAAATGAAGAAACTGAAATGCCGTAGGGGTATTTCAACCGGATGGAAGTGGGCATGAAGTAAAATGAACTAATTTTGGGGGAAAAAATGGGAAAGGAAAGGGCCCGTCCGAGGGCAGTCCCTCAATGAAACCCCCTGTAAAAACGGGTTTTTTTCCCCCTGGGTTTTGGTTTAAGGCCTTTTTTTCTTTCCCCAAGCCCCACAAAAACATTCAAAATAGGAAACCCTTTTTTTTGGTTCCCCCCGGCCCCTCCGCTCTGCTGCAGAAAGTGGTCCCCTCAAAAAAGAATGAGTTCAGGGTAGAGACCAGACCGGGGATGCGGCGGATGGTGGGGGGTTTGGGGGTTTGGGGGACTCCGGGGGGAAATGGCGTTTCTGCCGTAGGCCCCCTTGTGGGGGTGTTAGGGATACCCGGAGAAATGGGCCATGGTGAAATGCCCCCTTTTGTAAAAGGCCCTTTGGGGAAAGGGGGAAGTCCCCCGGGATGAGGGGGCGTGGTTTCCTTTACCCTAAGTGGGCAGTGCTGACAAAAGAGTGGGGTAAAAATGTCCAGAAAGTCAAAATGGGGTGCTGTGGGGAAGGGGGCAGGCAGTACAATAGGGCGGGCCTGGTGGTTAGCCTTTTGGATTTTGGGGAGGGGGGGAAAAAAAGGGGGTCTCTGGGTTCTTGGAACCCCAAAAAATTGGGCCCCCCCATGGAAGAAGACCTTTTTTGAAAAGAGGCCTTATTGTTTTTTTAACCAAGGCGTTGTCCCGGCTTGGGTTTTACATCTGGGGACTTGGGGTGTAGAAGGCGGGTTTTGGGCAAGGGTGGACCCGGCTTCCCGGATGTACAAAAACTCTCCGCCCCCCCAAAAATTTTCCTTTTCTCCCCTTTATCCGCAAAGGTTGATTCCCCAAAGTTGTCCGGTCCTTCAGTTTCCCGTAAAGCTGTCTGTTTCCCCCAGGGCTGAGGTTGGAATGGGGGAAGGGGTTTTAAATTTTTTTAAATGGCGGATCGGTTGGTTTTCAAACGTTTGATAATAGCTAGAGAGGGAAAGGCCCCCAGGTTTGGGATTCCAAAGGCTGGGGGGTCTTATGAAAAAAAGGGGAAAAAAATTCACTACATTTGGGGTGGAGAGGCACGACATGGGATTTTCAAAATGGGCTTTCCAGACCAGTCGCCCCAAAAAAAAAGCTTGCGAGGAAACAGTGTGCTGGCCCCTTGGTTTTTTGGTGCAAAGGGGGACAAATTTGAGGGCCCTTTATAACAATGGGGTTGGGCCCCCCCGAAAAACCCCAATAGGGGGGGAAAAGGTGAAAAACCCGAAAGGGGGGGTTTCCCCGAGGGGCAAATGAAGGAGGAGGGACTTTCTTTTTGAGGGGGGCCTTGTTTTTTCTTCTTTGTTTTTAGTCATAAGGCCCTAAAACCCTTTGGTTGGGAGACCCAAAATTTTGAGAGAATAAAGCTTGGGGGTTGGTTTAACCAAATATATGGGGGAAGTTGGTACTTCAAAAGGATGAGGGGGTGGTTAATGGATTTCACACGACAAAGATACGCATTCACTGTTTCTCGCATGAGTTGAAAACTGCTGAGCGTAGGATACGTTCCATGGTAGACTTACGGGTAGAGGGGTTGAATTTTAACTGAAAACCCATAGGAAGAAGTCTTTTTCTCAGACAATACTGTGTGAAGTTGATGTGGCTGGTCGGTCTGGTCTTTTCCAGAGTGGAGCGCAGATAACTAACACCAACACACTGAGGTATAGTTGGCAGAGTTCTCAACTGAGCCAGGGCAGAACCAAAAACTTGGGAAGTGATGGGCATGACGAAGACAAAAGCTTAACAATCAAAAGAAGATGAGGAACAGGAGAAGGAAGGCAGGTCGCAGTCGATGTTGGGGAAGTGCGTTGTTGGCAAAACAATAGATGACTGCAGGATCACATTGAAGGAGAAGAAAATGGTGGAAGAGTGCACTCACCAGGGTTTGAGTATGGTGATCGGGGGAACAAGAAGGAAAGCAAGCTTTCTGCTCATAGAGCTGTCATCAGGCTTAGAGTTAGTGGGTGACAGAGACAGATCTTATATGAGGACTAACAATAAAAAGAAGAAGGAATGAACAGAGCTCAGAGACAAAAGGAAGTTAAATGGGGTTAAGCAGTGAGTAGGAATCATGAGCAACTTAAAGTAGAAAGCAAGAAGGCCTGTTTTGCGACGGTATGAAGAACTGGGTAGCAAACGTATGCTTTGCTTTGTTTAGATACGGCTTTGGTTTCGTTTGGGAGAACCAAGGAGTTGAAAATGTTAAATATTTTGTGTCCATCTTTAAGCAAAGACTGATTGCCATTTACAGGATATTGATTCTAAAATTATGGCAAAAGAAAGATTCAGATTCTATTCTTCGTTCAGACAATTATGTGATGTCCCGACATATCTTTTCACTGTTAAAAACCCTGCTCTCAGAAAACATTTGTCAAGAGTCAGACTCCGTGTCTCACAGTTGAAACCCCACCGATATAGATATTCTAAAAGGAAAGAAAATACTAGCTGTCCTTTTTGCCCTAATTCTGAAGAATCAGAATTACATTTTATATTGGTTTGTACTTACTATAAAGCTATCCAAGAAATGTATATCCCACCCAAATATTGTTCCCACCCAAATGCGTTTAAATTAAGTCTATTGCTTTCTGATACAAGAATGTGTATGCCCCTTGCCCTGTATCTGTCTAAAGCATTTACTTTCAGAAATCAATCTTTATATGATGTTTAATGATCAATTTTTGCAGACTTATGAACATGCTACTTTTCCTCATCCTTCCTCCAACCACCACCCCATCTCACCCGATCCTTCCTCCAACCACCACCACCCCATCCCACCCGATCCCTACCCCACCTCTCGACCTCTCCTATCCCTTCCCCCTCTTTTCGCGATTAAAGACGGTATCGTTTAACTTTATTCATCTTATGTACGATATTATGATTTCCCTTTGTTACCCCCCCCCCCCCCCCCCCCTTGACATGGGCAGAAGGCCTAGCTCAAAAAAACTTTGTCTTGTCTTGTCTTGTCTTGTCTTGTCTTGTCTTCTCTCTCTCTCTCTCTCTCTCTCTCTCTCTCTCTCTCTCTCTCTCCACACACACACACACACGCACGCACGCACGCACGCACGCACGCACGCACGCACGCACGCACGCACGCACGCACACACACACACACACACACACACACACACACACACACACACACACACACACAGAGGTCGCACGAAGACTTGAAGACGGCAGTGGGGAGAGCGCGGACACCCGCTGACGTGCAAGGGTTTGTGAATCCGTCATTTGATTCCAATTTTTCGGATAGATCCCCCACCACAGGATGCCTGTTTATTTTTTGGCCACACTCCTCACAAAGTTTTGTTGAAGCTGATTCAACAGTTTTCTTCGATTCTTGCCGACAGACAAACAAACCAACAAGGGCAGGTGGAATCATAACCTTCGTGACAGTTGGTCGTGGAAGGCTACTGGGAGACCACAGACCCCAGCTAAGGTCCACCGGGTCTGGATTTACTCTCCGGATCCGCATCCCAATGTAAAGAACGTGTCCCTGGGCAAGATTCATTCCCAATGTAAAGAATGTGTCCCTGGGCAAGATTCATTCCCAATGTAAAGAATGTGTCCCTGAACAAGATTCATTTCCATTGTAAAGAATGTGTCCCCGGGGAAAATTCATTCTCAACGCTACAGTGGTCATTACGTCATCTGGCGGAAGTCTTGCATCCACACTGGTTCCCATCTAAACCACAAATCCACTCCAAACTACAAATGGTACTGTTCATTCTCAAACTCATTCTGTCTGTTCACTAAATGTCGTGAAAGTCGGTTCAGTAGGTTTTGCGTCATCTTGATAACAGACAAACCAGCAACAGTGGTGGTAAAGTGTTCAAGTTATGCACACACACACCACACACACACACACACACACACACACACACACACACACACACACACACACACACACACACAAGCGGCGCGCACGCGCGTTTGTATCCTTTGGGGTGTACTCTTTGTTTGAACATGCTGTTTTCAGCTTCAGAGAGAGTGTGTGTGTGCGCGCGCGCTGGCGTGCGTGCGTGCGTGCATGCGTGCGTGCGTGCGTGCGTGCGTGCGTGCGTGCGTGCGTGCGTGTGTGTGTGTGTGTGTGTGTGTGTGTGTGTGTGTGTGTGTGGTGTGTGTCTGTCTGTGCGCGCGCGGGTGGGGTGAGGGAGAACTTTTCTTGCAAGAATATCTGTTTTCGTGTCTGGGTGTAGCTGAATGGAAAGACTATGCGCGTTTTCTAAGAAAGGTGATAAAAGATAAAGACGACGATGACCCAAGCTGACTGAAGAGAAGCACTGTGAAGTCCTTAAAGAAGAACAGCAAGGAAAAGAAGGACAAGGACTGAACTGTCAGTGAGTGGAAACACGACGGACAGCTGCAGGAAGAGGACAAGACAGACAAGGAGACCATGATCCCGGGCTAACTGCCTCCCCCCCCCCCCCCCCCCCCCCCGCCGCTCCTCCAGAGGGTCCACTGGGGAGGGGCCGTGGAGAGGCAGGGGGAGGGGAGCTGTAAAGGGTGCAGACTGGCTGTACGGAGCTGGAACCAGCAATAACACTGCTGTCACTGCTGAACGGTGCCGGAACCAGCAGTCATACTGCTGTACTGTGCTGGAACCAGCCGTCATACTGCTGAACGGTGCTGGAACCAGCAGTCATACTGCTATACGGTGCTGGAACCAGCAGTCATACTGCTGTTACAGCTTTACGGTGCTGGAACCAGTAGTCATACTGCTGTCACTGCTGTAAGGTGCTGGAACCAGCAGTCATCCTGTTGTACGGTGCTGGATCCAGCAATTATACTGCTGTCACTGCTGTACGGTGCTGGAACCAGCAATCATACTGCTGTCACTGCTGTACGGTGCTGGAACCAGCAGTCATTCTGCTGTACGGTGCTGGAACCAGCAATCATACTGCTGTACGGTGCTGGAACCAGCAGTCATACTGCTGTACGGTGCTGGAACCAGCAGTCATACTGCTGCTACTGCTGTACAATGCTGGAACCAGCAGTTATACTGCTGTACTGTGCTGGAACCAGCAGCCATACTGCTGTACGGTGCGGGAACCACCAATCATACTGCTGTAAGGTGCTGGAACCAGCAGTCATACTGGTGTACGGTGCGGGAACCAGCAGTCATACTGCTGTAAGGTGCTGTAACCAGCAGTCATACTGCTGTACGGTGCTGGAACCAGTAATCATACTGCTGTAACGGTGCTGGAACCAGCAGTCATACTGCTTGACGTGCTGGAACAAGCAGGCATACTGCTGTCACTGCTGTACGGTGCTGGAACCAGTAGTCATACTGCTGTCACTGCTGTAAGGTGCTGGAACCAGCAGTCATCCTGTTGTACGGTGCTGGTACCAGCAATCATACTGCTGTCACTGCTGTACTGTGCTGGAACAAGCAATCATACTGCTGTCACTGCTGTACTGTGCTGGAACAAGCAGTCATACTGATTACGGTGCAGGAACCAGCAATCATACTGCTGTCACTGCTGTACGGTGCTGGAATCAGCAGTCATACTGCTGTACGATGCTGGAACCAGCAGTCATACTGATGTACGGTGCTGGAACCAGCAGTTATACTGCTGTACAGTGCTTGAACCAGCAGTCATACCGTTGTACGGAGCTGGAACCAGCAGTTATACTGCTGCTACTGCTGTTCGGTGCTATAACCAGCAGTTATACTGCTGTACGGTTCTTGAACCAGCAATCACATTGTTTTACTGCTGTACAGTGGTGGAACCAGCAGTCATTCTGCTTCTACTGCTGTACGGTGCTGAACCAGCAATCATACTGCTGTACGGTGCTGGAAACAGCAGTCTTACTGCTGTACGGTGCAGGAACCAGCAATCATACTGCTGTCACTGCTGTACGGTGCTGGAAACAGCAGTCTTACTGCTGTACGGTGCTGGAACCAGCAATCATACTGCTGTCACTGCTGTACGGTGCAGGAACCAGCAGTCATACTGCTGTACTGTGCTGGAACCAGCAATCATACTGCTGTCACTGCTGTACGGTGCTGGAACCAGCAGTCATTACTGCTGTACGGTGCTGGAACCAGCAATCATACTGCTGTCACTGCTGTACAGTGCAGGAACCAGCAATCATACTGCTGTAACTGCTGGATGGTGCTGGAAACAGCAATCTAACTACTGCTGTATCGGTGCGGAAACCACATCTACTGCTGACACTGTTGTACGGTGCAGGAATCCCCGAGCAGTCATACTGCTAACGGTGCTGGGAACTCAGTAATCAATAACTGCTGTACGGTGCTGTAACCACAACATACTGCCGTACGTGGCTGGAACCAGCTGTCCCATACTGCAGTTACTGCTGTACGGTCTGGAAGCCAGTAGTCATACTGGCTGTATCGGTGCTGGAACAGCAATCATAACCTGCTGTCACAGCTGTACGGTGCTGGAACCAGCAATCATACAGCTGAACTGTTGCTTGGAACCACAATCATACTGCTGTACTGTGCTGGAACCAGCAATCATACTGGCTGTACAGTGCTGGAATCCAGCAATCATGCAGCTTTAACAGTGCGGAACCACAATCATACTGGCTGCACCAGTGCTGAAACCCAGCCGTCCATACTGCAGTACGTGTGCTGGAAACCAGCAATCATACTGCTGTCACAACTGCTGTACGGTGCTGAACCAGTCAGTCAAACTGCTGTTACTGCTGTACGTGCTGGAACAGCAGTCTACTGCTGTACGTCTGAACAAGCATCATACAGCTGACGTGCTGAACTCAGCAATCAGACTACTGTTACTGCTGTACGGTGCTGGAACCAGCAGTTCATACTACAGTACGATACTGAACCAGCAATCACTCCTGTTGTTATTGCTGTACAGTGCTTGGTACCAGCAGTCCATACTGCTGTACAGAGCTGAACCAGCATCATACTGCTGCACTGCTGTAAAGGTGCTGGAACCAGCAGTCCATACTGCTTGCTACTGCTAGTAAGGGGTGCTGGAACCACAGTCATAACGCTGCTACTGCTGCGCGGTAAGATCTGGAACCAGCGGCATACTGTTGTTACTGCTGTACGGTGCTGGAACCAGCCGTCATACAGCGAGCTACTGCTGTAAGGTGCTGGAACCAGCAGTCAAACTGCTGCTTACGGCTGTAAGGTGCTGCACCAGCAGGTCATAGACTGCTGCTACTGTTGTAAGGTGGTTGGAAACCAGCAGTCGTACGCTGCACTACTGCTGTCTAAGGTGTGGAACCACAGACGCACAAACACTGCTGCTTACGCTGTAAAGGTAGCTGAACCAGCATCCATACTGCTGCTACTGCTGTAAGGTGCAAACACCGACAACTGCTGAAAAGTAAGAGGAAGGATGGGGAAGAGGTGGGGGGGGGGGAAGTATGTGGAGAAGGTCATTTCCCTCACGCCTCACGCCTCCTACAGCACAAATGATAAACATACTGATGAGATGATGATAGATGATGGTGATGATGATGATGATTTGATGATGATGATGATGATATGATGATATGATGATGATGATGATGACGACAACAACAATAACATTGGGCAGAAACAACAATAACACCAACAATATTGACACTAATCATAATCAAAATACTAATAATAATAATAATAATAATAATAAAATAATAATGACGACGACGACGACGACGACGACGGTACGACGACGACGACAACAACATCAACAACAACAAGCAACAACGAACAACAACAAAACCAACAACAACAATATAATAATAAGTATAATAATAATAATAATAATAATAATAATAATAATAAGAGGGGAGGTGTCGCGTTCGCTAAGCCCGGACGTGCCCTAACACCACCCCTACCCACACCTATTACCACACTAGAGCAGCACAACACAGCACACACCTAACACAACTTTAACAATCAACGCGCACTCTCTTTAATTTTATTTTTCAGCACATCAGAACGCCAAACATACCATGGCGCCCCACTCATTCACTCACTTCCATCTACTACCACACAAAAAACAACACAAACACCGGTAACCCACTTGCTTTTCCACTGCCCCCACCCTAAAACCTAATACTACGGACCCTGAGAACCCTAACCTATACTAAAACAACACCAGGTTGCGGTAAAATACACTGCGAGCGACACTAGGACCGCAGAGAGTAGCCCGCACTCGTGGTGCTTAACTAAAATAGGGGAACAATAATAAACCCAAGGGGACACTAAACTTAAACTGCTACCGACCCCACAACAAGAGACCTCTCCCCCGAGGACCCCACCCATTCTCTTTTGGACCCGGGACCGGACCACTATCGCAACTGGCACGTGCGTCCTAAGGGAGGCAGCGACAAGTACCCACTCGTGCTGCGCCACTTACGACCCAAAAGGAGGCATGTAGCAACACCTTACCTTAATGCCTAACACACAAACGAACAACCTACAACACACTAACCCTACTGCCTAACCAGACTACATAAACAAAAAAAAACCCTTACTATTACTACAACCTGGGACAACCCATCCCGGCCCGGATAGCTCCAGTCCACGGCGCTGTACTTGTTGCCCCGTGTCACAGCTGACACCCACACCTCCCATAGACCTCCCCCCCACCCCAAAACCCCCCGGAAGAACTGCACCACAAGCGCGGACCGTGCCCCCCCCCATCCCACAGTCCAACTCCCTGAAGACACTACTCAATCTAGACTTTCTATCTATCAAGACTCTACCGCCCCGGCACGAACCTGGCTCCTCAGTCTGACTCCTTCCCACCCAGCGCGCTGGCACAGGCACAACACCTCTGATGGCCCCGCCGACACAAAAAGGGTGAGGAAGGCCTGGCAGTGGCCCCTCGGTCGCGGACGAGTCCGGGCTCGAAGAAGGGAACGTCGCGCCTCCTTCCCTCTGAAGGACCCCGCTGGGATCACTGAGGGTGAGGGGAGGCCTGTGCAGCGCCCTCCTCAACTCCAGACGACGGACGAGGCCCGAAACAGGGAAGAGCAACAGTGGCTGGAGGAACTTCTCCTCCGGAAGAACTTCCGGCAGCGAGAGAGCTGCCCACGAGATGGCAAGAACGGCCTGGATGGTCCTCCTCTCTCCCCCGGGAAAAGCACAGGCAACGGGCAAAAAACCGCCGCTAACACCTGCCGGCACGCGGGGGCAGTACCCGGCCTGCGATGGTCTGACCCCAGTCTCAGACCGGACAGGGATACATGCTAACACACTGGGAGACAGACAGAAAACGTTCAAACCCACCACACCAGTTCTGCACTGCAACCTGGCTGAAGTGGCTGCAACAGTAGACGACACAGAACCCCCCGGGCAAACAGGCCAAAGGGCCCCCAACCCGACGAGGACCTGGCACTAACTAACTATGACTCAAGACACTTCACTCAGATCTCGACAAAAACGGCGCTGCCCGGCCGCAACTACAAAGGCGCGTCCACACTCTCCGGACCGCCGGGTGGTGGAGTTCCGACGAACACCTAAGGACCGAAGTGAAGCTAACCCCCCAAAACGCATTCCGCACCTAGGTCGGAATCAAGCGAACACTACTCACCAAAACACAAAACAACGATTGGTCAGAGACAAGCGTATCCCTCGCGCAGAGATAGGAGGCTGACAAACGCAGGACTCAACGGACTAGTTGTTGCTACGTGCAACATCACGACAATTTATTACCCCCAGAATACACCCCAACAACTCACACACTAGACAAATAACCACCAACAGCCGAGATCTCTGCCTGTCCCCTGCCCCGCCTTCTCTGGTGTAAAAACCAAATAACACAAGGGTAACAATCGAAACGAACCAACCTCCGCCGCTCCCATCCCTTCAACAAGTGAAGATTGGGAAATCTAAAAAAATATTTATATGTCTTATTTCCCTCAGCCCCCTTAACCCTATCCCTAACCTTCTTCCACCTTAACCAAAACCCCAATTCTTACACAACGCTCTCAGTCTCTCGGCAACAACACACCTATTACACTATGCACACTCGCGCGCACACGCTCGTCCTCTATTTCAAACTAACCATTACCTCACCAAAACCTATGGACGGGCGGGCGGATTTACTATACTATCGCCGATTCGGTGACACACCCCCCTGGCCTAAGTTTTTAAACTACAGGTTAAACCCACAAAAAAAAAAACTTTCTCACTACTTCTAAACGCGTTTACACACACGACACCCTAAACCCAAAACAATCCAACCTCCACAACACTCACTCCTGCCCTGCTGGATACTTTTGATGCATCCCATACATCATTTCCAACATCACTTTTACCATACACATTGTCACTCTGCAGAGGTCTGATACATTATTCAACAACCTTGTCCTATTCTGCCTTCCACAATACCCACGACCTAAAAAACAAACAACGGCAGGGCAAGGCACTTACAGGCAGCCGTTTACCTTACGCGTCTATATATAAACATCATAACTGAGGGTGGCTCTGTGACCATGGCACGACCGCTATTGCAACACGTGCAACAACAACCACCGCCCCCCAGCAACACTTAGCACTTACAACATTCTCTTCAAAAGACACATGCAATATCTTCGACAATGACAACCCCTCTGATGACCCCGGTAAATGATCTCACATTCTCTCACACTCCTCTCAACTGGTTCCTCTCCTCCCTCTCCATCTCCTCTCTCTCTCCTCTCCTCTCCTACTCACTCTTCTATAACGCGAGCGACTCAAAAGTCCTGCCCCGCCACATTTGTCCTTTCCGGACACTTGCCTGCGCCGAAAAACTTGGGATGGCTGGGGCCGCTGCAATGCCGCACGCTTGTGATCCTTCCCACTAACACTCTAAGAACCCCACAGCTACCTTCCTGGGTTTCGTCCTCAAATGACTAATGACGCTTGTACACCCTGCAACCTGCTAGTTTGCCAAGTTCATCTTTGTCAACCCATCACACACATCCAGCTACCTTGTTTCTTAGGTTGACGACGTACTCTGCCCGCTGTGGTGGCCGGATCTTGCCTTTCTGGTTGCAACCAGAGGATTTCCCTCAGTATCTGCCTGGGCACCTTATGCGCATCAGTGGCTTCCTTTACAAAGGGAACCTCTTGAGACTCTTCCCTTAACAGTACGACGTAACGCTGACCACTGTAAACGCAGACTGGCAAGTACATCTAAAATCAGCAAGCATAGTGCCTGGCCAAAATAAATGGCGAAACAACCTCGCTCCTTGTTCGAGGTGGTACGAAGTGTCCAGACAATGGGTACGTCGTGGGCAGCTTCATCACCGTGGCTTGCCCGTAGTACAAGGCAGGGCGCACAGATTATGACTCGCTACGAGTCCCTTGGGACCCCTCATACCACCGTCTGACCAGTACACCAGATTGTCCGACGAAACTCGCAACTCGTCCAAAACTTGTGATGGGAAGAGTGCGTCCCTGATTCACAAACACGCACTCCCGAGCCTTCCATCAAGGTTTCATCAATCCTTGACCTTCATCTGGTATTAATACTGCTGTGGTAGAGGTGTTCAGGATGGCAGATTTCCTTCCACGGGCAGTGGTACTACTACTTGGTTCTCTTTCTTTTGCAGCTCCCCTGGATCCTCCCTCTCTTGCCCTGCGCGCGTGTTCTGCACACGTGCTACGCCTCCCACCAACGACCGGGTCTGCGTATACAGTCACACGAGTCCAAATCCGAAATCGCTCCTCCTATTCACTTTGGCGAAATTTCCTTCCCCGATCAGGGACTTTCCTGCACAGGTGAGGGCTCTTCATGACTAAACCCTCCAACTTCTTCCCTTCGATGAATGGAGACTTCATTCAACTCTACTACCAACCGCCACAGGCAACACAAGACCTAACACCTGGACCATCAGAAGCCAAACACAACTGGAACTGATCCTCTCCTCTCACCTTTGTACGGCGTCACTGGAACCAACCACTTGCCACTACGGTGGTATCCCGGCAACCGTGTCTCGTAATAAAACCCATTGCCGGAGCTTCCCACCGTTAACTTCTACAAACAAAAACGCACAAACGCAGGGCTCGTACTGCTGCTCAGAGGCGCATAATGGTCGTACACAACGTAGGGACTAGCTCGAAGCTTGTGGGGCTTGGTCGCAAACATGAACAGCCCCAACGGACATTGGGGCTCGGTCATTTCGCTAGCGATGGAGGCTCGGCTTCCTGCAGTTGAAAAAAAAAAAAACAGAACTAAGGTCTGATCTAGGCCCTTACAGATCTCGCTGTTCTGTGCTGCGCGTAGTGCACCATACACTATGTATGGGGGGGGACCCGTCTCCGTAGGCTGGCTCCCTGCTGTTTCACGCCTATAAAACCCAGATTGGGTTGGCTGGTTTCAACCCTGCTCGGTGTCTTTTCCTTTTTGCTTCGTCGGTCGCCATTCCTTATTCGCCTTTCCCCTCTTTTTCCTCCCCAACTTTTGGCCTCTGCTAAAACAGAGGCAGTGGCTTTTTTCGTTGTTTGCCATTTGTTCAACATTTTTTTTCGGGGCATGTCTTTCATCCGGACCCTTCAATCCGTGAATCTGGGACAGCAAGCTGGAAAAACTGTTCTTCTGGAAACAAAGCAGATCCATAACAATCCTCTGCCAACTGCCCTCGTCCTCTTGCCCCCCGCTGTGCCGGCACCACCAGAGGGAAAACCAACCCGGCTCATCCTAAACCCAGCACTTAGGGGCGAAAGTCTCAGCAGGCGTCCTTCTTGATGCCTTCTTTCTAAAAACCTTTTTTTCCCCGTATGATGCCTCACATCTATCCTGAAGGGTGGCTGAAAACAAGGGCGTATCTTCTTTTAAATCCTATTCTGATCATAGTCCGCCTAACTCCTCCACAACTTAACCGCAACACTCACTGCTTCTCATAGCCCTTCCTGCTCAGCAGAGACCATCAGACGGGTGGCCATGAGGTCTCGCTCCCACCACTTGCACATCTGGGCTACATGCCTCAAATTTGGGCGATGAAACAAGCTCCTCCCGTCGGTACGTTCTCGTCCCCCCCTCCCCTCTCCCCCTCTTTTCTCCCCCCTCCCACCCCCGCTACTCCGGCTCCCCTCCTCCCCCTCCTCCCTCTCCCCCTCCCTCCTCCCCTTCACCCTCCCCTCCCCTTCTCTCCCTCCCCTCCACCCTCCCTTCGCTCCAACCCCCCCTCCCCCCCCCCTCGTCTAACGCTACAGGTGACAACTTCTTTACGTTTCCTTCCTCTTCACCACGATCAAGCGTTTCCTCCGTGCGCAGCTTCATCTGAGGGAGGCCCAGTCTCTTCTCTCCTGTATGTTTAGCTCTCGCCACACTTTCCATTTAACTTAGCTTGCCCCGTGCTTGAGCTTCTAGTTTTCTCCTTATCGCCCTTTCTTTTCCTCTCCCCTCCATCTTCTTCCTCTGCAGTTTCCAGTTCGAACACAAAATCTGTCCTCGCGCTATCTTTCCCCCCCCCCCCCCCCCCCCCCCCTCCCTCCTCTTTTAAACTTCCCTCTGCATTCATATCATCTCTCTCTATCTCCCCGTCTGTCTTTATTTAAACTCTAAAACTACACCCTCTCATTCCTTCATCAACTGCCTCCTCTAACTAACTACACCCTCTGAGATGCTCTTGCCTATCAGCTTTTCCCTCCCTCTTTCAACTTCCTCTGCCTATCAGCTTTCTCATCTTCATCAACCTTCATCTTTCTGCCTCAATCTAACAAACCTCCCTCTGCCTAGCAGCTTTCTCTCTTCTTCATAAACCTTTCATCTTCTGTCTTCTCACTTTCCCTCTCCTCAATCTCGGAGCTCCAACTCTGCTTCTCTCGCTATCCTTCTCATACCTCATTACGAACGCGCGCACTGAATCTGTGACGAAACTTGCGAGGCTCCTCCCCCAGTCTAAAAACCCAATCGCCGTTCCCAAATTTGGCGAACATCGCATATGCCCCCCCCCCCGTCCCCTGTTCAATGATCACCCCCACAATCCTGGTCACGAAAACCTTTGGGTTTGGTATCCGCCGTAGGGGCCTGTGGGATCCATGACACATCGGGGTCGTACTGCGGTGGCTCGGGTGTGCTTAGACCTAGGGTACACCTACCACCGCACAGAGCTAGCAAAACGGAATCAGTGATGCGAACTGAGAGCGCGCAACTGAGGTTCCTTACCTACTTACGTTAGCTAACGCTCTTCCCCCCGAAGCAACCCAGCACAAGTACACAATACACTCAATGAGTTCACGCAAACCAACACAACAACCCACCACACTTGAATACCTCAAACCCACAGAGCTTCCCAACCCAAGCAATATTTATCAATGCACTGACAGGGCTGCCACTGACAGAATCACGTGACAAACCGGTGTTGTCACCGACCCCTGTGCATGCACACCATTACCCCTCGGTGCAAACCGGCCACACAGTCTCTTTAGGGGCACACCACCAACTATCACAGGGGCACTTGCAAAAACAACCCCGCCCGCCCGCCGTATGCACACTTCACAAACCCCTTAGTGTCACACCGCTTCGCACCTCGAGCCTCGTGCTTTCCACATGCACAGTCACCTGTGCTTACTCTGTCCCTTAATTCCCCACAGGATATCCGACCACACAGCGTGCACAGTACACGGGCTGGGGTACCCACTCTAGAGGATCTACCACTCACTGTGGTATACCACACTCGGAGGAACACCAGGGAAAGGGACAACAAGGAAACCACTCGTACCCTCCGGCACCTCACCGTACACTGTACTGCGTAGTACACTCCGCACTTCCAACAACCACTCAATATTTATTTGATCCTTCAAACTTTCATTTCACACACCACACGGTAGCGCCAACCCATTCCACACCAACACAATTGCCCTGCCCCAAATGCCCCTTTAGAACATGCCTGAAGGAACAGGGGACAACTAACGGTACCAACCGCTCCCAGGGTTACTGGTACGCTCCGCGACCAACCACCCACCCACCGTCAATGTCACTCGACGTACACAACAACCGGATACAACCACCCCCCCCTAAACCCCCCTACCATCCCATCTAGCTACCTATCGCCCTACCCCAAACCACCTAAGAAATGTAACCCACCCGGGCAATCTCCACCAAAATGTCGCTGGTGTCCTAAGGAAGAAAGCCGTACGGGCCCTACCACCACCCTACCCACACCTAATACACACTCGAGCAGACAACACAGCACACTACCACAACTTTACAATCCACTCACGTACACGCGCCACCACTTAATTCACACAAACCCAAACTAACCATGTGGGGCGCCACCACACTCAGTCCACTACTACATCAACAACCACCCACACAACAAACACATCCGGTATCCCTCCCCACTTCTTCACTGACCCACCCTAACGCTACTACGACCCAGAGAACCCTAACCCTATACTAAAACAAACCAGTTGCGGTATATCACTGCGACCAAGGGACGCCAGAGATAGCCCGCACACGGGTGTGGCTAACTAATAGGGACAAGAAATAACCCCAGGGACTCAAAGACTTAAACTGCTACCACACCACGAACCTCCTCCCCAGGACCCCACCCTTCTCTTATGATCTCCTGACCACTATCGCACTGTTCACTGCACTACTTGCGTCCCTAAGAAGGGGGCCAGCGACAAGTACCCAACACTGAGCTGGCCACTTACGTCCCCAAAAGGAGCAGTAGCTAAACACCCTTACCATACTGCCAACACTAACAGATCTACAAATTACAAACACTTATAACCCTACACCCTACTTACGCCTAAAAACAACCCCCCAACAAACAACCCTTTAACTACTTACAACTATGGGACAAAAAACCCATTCCCTGCCCGGGGCCGCCCGGCCCGATGAGCTCCAGTCATCTCTCGGCCGCAGTGTATTCTTTGGCCCCTCACAGCTGACACCATCAACCTCTCCCCTGAAGACTTGCACCTCAGCGCTGACCGAGGCCCCCCCAACAAGTATCCAACTCAACTCCTGAAGACTCTAACGCCCCTCTGCGACGAACCGTGGCTCACCTCAGTCTGACCTCCTCCCACCGCGCTGGCAAACTGAACCTCTGACGTAGGCCCCCCCCCGCCGACACAAAGGGTGAGGGAAGTGCCTGGTGCAGTGCCCTCGTCGAAGACGAGATCCGGGGCTCGAAGGACCCTCCCCTCAGAAGGCCCCCCCCCCGCTGGACACTGATGGTGAGGGGAAGGCCTGGTGCAAGCGCCTCTCAAACTTAAGGACGCCCGACCAGGGAAAGGCAACAGGTGGCTGGGAGGACTTCCCGGAAGAAACTCCGGCAAGCGGAGGAGAGCTGCCCACAAAGGTCCATGACGGCCTGGATGGTCCTTACCCCCCCCCGGGAAAAAGAAAGCAGAGCAGGCAAACGGGACAACCGCCCGCTAAACCGCGCCCGCTCACCTGCCTCCTGCCGCACGCGTCAGTACCCTGCGAAGGTCTGAAACGCCGCAGCCTCAGGAGGACGGACGTATAGCCTGCTGAACCACACAACTGACAGACCGACGATCAAACCACACCAGTTTCGCAAACTGCGGTGGCAGAAGTGCTGGCCAACAAGACGACACAGAACCCCGGCACAAGGGCCAAGGGCAAAACACAGACTCCCCGACGAGGACCCTGGCAACTAACTATGACTCTACGAAAGTACTCAGACTCGTACTAACCGGCGCTGGCATCCGCCGCAACTACAAGCGCGTCCACTTTCACCGACGAACACCAGGGAACCGAAGTGAAGCTACCCCAAACGCCTTCTCCGCAACTTGTCGAAGCAACAACTACTAAACTCACAAAACAACGACCAAAGACAACGATTGGTCCAGAGCAGCGTATGTATTTCCCTCCGCAGAGCTGACAAAAAACGCTGGACCAACGGACTAGTTGTTTCTGTTGCTCTCTGGCAACAACACGACAATTTACCCACAACAACTTCACATACTTGACAATATACAAAAACAGAGCCGATATCCTGCCCCCCCCCCCCGCCTTCTCTCTCCTCTGTTGTAGAAAACCAAAGTAAACAAAAGGGTAACACATCTGAACGAAACCAAAAAACCACCCTCTCTCCCCGGCTTCCATCATTTCCATCCCTTCAACAAGTGAAAATTGGAAATCAAAAATAT
>JAFLJL010006255.1:46675-57927 GCA_018398815.1 Conus ventricosus
CACACCACTGCTGCAACCTTCACACTGCACTGACCACAGGCGTCACAGCGACAGACCACTGCTGCAGCCTTTACTCTGCACTGACCACAGGCGTCACAGCGGCACACCACTGCTGCAGCCTTCACACTGCACTGACCACAGGCGTCACAGCGACACACCACTGCTGCAGCCTTTACACTACACTGACCACAGGCGTCACAGCAACAGATCACTGCTGCAGCCTTTACACTGCACTGACCACAGGCGTCACAGCGACACACCACTGCTGCAGCCTTCACACTGCACTGACCACAGGCGTTACAGCGACACATCACTGCTGCAGCCTTTACACTGCACTGACCACAGGCACTGACCACAGGCGTCACAGCGACACACCACTGCTGCAGCCTTTACTCTGCACTGACCACAGGCGTCACAGCGACACACCACTGCTGCAGCCTTCACACTGCACTGACCACAGGCGTCACAGCGGCACCACTGCTGCAGCCTTTATTCTGCACTGACCACAGGCGTCACAGCGACACACCACTGCTGCAACCTTCACACTGCACTGACCACAGGCGTCACAGCGACACACCACTGCTGCATCATTCACACTTTACTGACCACAGGCGTCACAGCAACACATCACTGCTGCAGCCTTTACACTGCACTGACCACAGGCACTGACCACAGGCGTCACAGCGGCACACCACTGCTGCAGCCTTCACACTGCACTGACCACAGGCGTCACAGCGACAGACCACTGCTGCAGCATTCACACTGCACTGACCACAGGCGTCACAGCGACATACCACTGCTGCAGCATTCACACTGCACAGACCACAAGCCCTGACCACAGGCGTCAGAGCGACACACCACTGCTGCAGCATTCACACTGCACTGACCACAGGCGTCACAGCGACAGACCACTGCTGCAGCCTTTACTCTGCACTGACCACAGGCGTCACAGCGACACACTACTGCTGCAGCATTCACACTTTACTGACCACAGGCGTCACAGCGACACACCATTGCTGCAGCCTTCACACTGCACTGACCACAGGCACTGACCACAGGCGTCACAGCGACACACCACTGCTGCAGCCTTTACTCTGCACTGACCACAGGCGTCACAGCGACGCACCACTGCTGCAGCCTTCACACTGCACTGACCACAAGCGTCACAGCGACACACCACTGCTGCAGCCTTCACACTGCACTGACCACAGGCACTGACCACAGGCGTCACAGCGACAGACCACTGCTGCAGCCTTTACTCTGCACTGACCACAGGCGTCACAGCGACACACCACTGCTGCAGCCTTCACACTTTACTGACCACAGGCGTCACAGCGACACACTACTGCTGCATCATTCGCACTGCACTGACCACAGGCGTCACAGCAACACATCACTGCTGCAGCCTTCACACTGCACTGACCACAGGCGTCACAGCGACAGGCACTGCTGCAGCATTCACACTTTACTGAACACAGGCGTCACAGCGACAGACCACTGCTTCAGCATTCACACTGCACTGACCACAGGCGTCACAGCGACAGACCACTGCTGCAGCATTCACACTGCACTGACCACAGGCGTCACAGCGACTACCACTGCTGCAGCATTCACACTGCACTGACAACAGGCGTCACAGCGACAGACCACTGCTGCAGCATTTACTCTGCACTGACCACAGGCGTCACATCGACACACCACTGCTGCAGCATTCACACTTTACTGACCACAGGCGTCACAGCGACACACCACTGCTGCAGCCTTCACACTGCACGGACCACAGGCATTGACCACAGGCGTCACAGCGGCACACCACTGCTGCAGCCTTTACTCTGCACTGACCACAGGCGTCACAGCGACACACCACTGCTGCAGCCTTCACACTGCACTGACCACAGGCGTCACAGCGACACACCACTGCTGCAGCCTTCACACTTTACTGACCACAGGCGTCACAGCGACAGACCACTGCTGCAGCCTTTACTCTGCACTGACCACAGGCGTCACAGTGACACACCACTGCTGCATCCTTCACACTGCACTGACCACAGGCGTCACAGCGACGCACCACTCGTGCAGCCTTCCCCGTGTGTGTGTGTGTGTGTGTGTGTGTGTGTGTGTGTGTGTGTGTGTGTGTGTGCGTGCGTGCGTGCGTGCGTGCGTGCGTGCGTGCGTGCGTGCGTGCGTGCGTGCGTGCGTGCGTGAGTGCGTGCGTGCGTGCGTGTGTGTGTGTGTTTGCGTGTAAATAATAATAATCCTGAGCCCGCACTGGCGAAGAGAATTCTCTTTCTTTTAGTGCTGTCACTTACAGATGATACACAACATCTAACAGCTCTGCTATCAGATCTGCACATCAGCCACTACTAATGTCTCTGCTACTATTTTACTAATGAAAACATTACAATTACTACTACTACTACTACTACTACTACTACTACTACTACTACTACTATACTACTACTACTACTACTACTACTATCTACAACAACATCTGCTGCTGGTGCTATCACCACCTCCAGCACTCCAGCCAACGACACCTGTGTGACTCACATTTGACCTGCACCTCGATCTGCCGGCTGACGGCGGGGGGCACACCATTGAAAGCCACGCACTCATAGATGCCGCCACAGTAGCGTGTGACGTTGTGAATGACCAGCACCTCTCCGTTGACCCCCACCTCTGGTATCCGCCATGGACACACACAGCCCATTAGCATGAAATAGGATTGACACGCGTCATCAGCATTCAGCAAGTGCACACACGTCATCAGCATTCAGCAAGTGCACACACGTCATCAGCATTCAGCAAGTGTACACACGTCATCAGCATTCAGCAAGTACAGACACGTCATCAGCGTTCAGCAAGTGCACACACGTCATCATCATTCAGCAAGTACACACACGTCATCAGCATTCAGTAAGTGCACACACGTCATCAGCGTTCAGCAGTGCACACACACATCATCAGCATTCAGCAAGTGCACACACGTCATCAGCATTCAGCAAGTGCACACACGTCATCAGCATTCAGCAAGTACAGCACATCATCAGCATTCAGCAAGTGCACACACGTCATCAGCATTCAGCAAGTACACACACGTCATCAGCATTCGCAAGTGCACACACGTCATCAGCGTTCAGCAGTGCACACACGTCATCAGCATCAGCAGTGCACACAAATCATCAGCATTCAGCAAGTACACAACGTCATCAGCGTCAGCAAGTGCACACACATCATCAGCATTCAGCAAGTACACAACGTCATCAGCGTTTCAGCAGTGCACACACATCATCAGCATTCAGCAAGTGCACACACGTCATCAGCATTCGCAAGTGTACACACGTCATCAGCTTCAGAAAGTGCACAACGTCATCGAGCATTACAAGTACACACACGTCATCAGTTCAGCAAGTGCACACACAAATTGCATTCAGCAAGTGCCACACACATCAGATTCAGCAAGTGCACACAGGGTATCAGCATTTACATGTCCCAAAATCTTTCATCAATTTAGCAAGTACACCCTCATCAGCTACAATGAAAACACGCATCAGCATCAATGTCACACACTCAAAATTTGCATGTACACACACGCATCAGCATTTAGCCGTCACATGTTTTTAACGACTGACAGGTCAAATACTCATCAGCACCTATCGGCCACTTTGGCCATTAAACATTTCGCCGCCCGAAATACAACGTGTAACTCGAATTTTCATTTTGAGATTTTGGTTGCTCAAGGGGGCCAAGCCATCACTTGTCAAACTTGACCCCATTGTTCTAAAAACAACAGCTGCAATCAAAATGTTCGCAGAACTCACTGCAGTAATATCGCGGAAAAAAAACGCCGCAAGTTCATTACCCAATGTATCGCATTTTCAGATAAAACGAAATACAAGGTCGTATGTCAACTTACGGTGTTTGTATTGAAGGTAAGGTGTTTTGGTTTTCTCAACAAAGGTAACTTCACTTACACTCTATTTTTTTGAACTTGTAACCAGAAAAGTTTCTCATGGGATAATTTTCTTTCCTCTTTACGACTAGTATTCCAGATAACTTTCTATTTTCAATGCGTATCCATTTTATGTACCATATGAGTTGTGCCTGCTTTCATTTTGCGCCCAAACCGCGACTGAAGCAGCAATCTCCAAACATGTAAGTAAATAAACCTTTAAATGTCAATATTATAGCCATCAGAGTAAAAAAATAGCTTAGATAAAGCTCCTCAACTAGTAAAAACAAAACCAGTAGCAATTTACACAATGTTAAATTCTGAAAAGGCTGGCATTTTAGAATCGATGGTATTTCAAGTCAATGTTAAACACGACTCACAAGGCCATTTTACTACAGGGCTTTACAAAGAGCAACAGCAAGGCAGAGACGATTCTCTCACTCTTATTGATGCTTGAAACAGTTTTCAAAAGTTCAATTTTCCTTGAGCTTTGAAAGTTTTGTACTCTCAGTTTTTACAAAAACGAGAGTACGTTGGAATTCGGAACGAGGTCGAGTCTGTGTGTGTGTGTGTGTGTGTGTGTGTGTGGTTGTGTTTCTGTCTGTCTGTCTGTGCCCATCTCCCCACCTAAACTACTGGGCGTAAGCGCTGAAACTTCACACATTGCCTACAAAGTTCTTCGCATAATGCTCGACATTTTAGTTTTTTTGATGACGTCATCACCAATATGGCGGACTAGCGCAAATTATATACTTTTGCTTTCGTGGGAGCTGGAGGCTGAACTACTGTACCGATTTGTCTGAAATTTGGAACATACTTTACAATTACGATGGCCAATTGAAATCTGAGAAATTGTATTATGATGATGTCACAACAAGATGGGGGGCCCAACACCTTTGCATTATGTTTTGCGGGGGAGCTGGAAGCTGAACTACTCAAAACGATACTTCGCATTTGGTTTTCTATTACTTGTTGTCTTAGAATTATGCCTGCCAATTATTAAGATGACGTCATAAACAAAATGGCAGGCTATAAAAATATTCTCCCTGTGATGCAAAAAAGCAAAAATTCCCAGAAGGTCTGAAGCACGTCTTTCAAATTTGACATACTGCTTACTTATGGCCATTGATCTTCTACATACACGATTTCTGTGTTGACGTCATCAACAACATGGCGGTCATACACCTCATCGAACTGAGAGTAAAATTTATATGGCTTCCATCTTGTTCTTGTTTTTGTTTTTCAGAGTTTGCCAGGGAAATTTCCCACGTCCGTGGAAGTTGTCACCAAGGGACAGCAGGTTCGAGGGTCGGGGAAGGCATTGTACGGCCATGGTATGCAAGCACTGGCACATCACGGGTGTCAAGGATGGTCTCTGTGGCCCACGCATGATCTTGACTTCATAACTGCGTGAGGGAGACACACTGTACATGTCCACAGCTGATGCTCACATGTCACATTCTTCTACCCAGCGAAGCTGTAAAGATTCATATTAATGGCCGCATGATCAACCTTAAAGTCGACAATACCCGCAATGGTGTGCTGAGCAACACAGTGTGTCTCCAGAAGAGGGCACAGTGACATTACAACAGGCCCTTGAACAAATTGAACATACAGCGGTGCTCACCATTGGAGGTGTCTTTTCATCTTACAGCTTTGGGCATTATCAAAGTTCAAAGACATTCTATGTAGTTGTTTTCCACCAGTAGGGATGAGAGAGGATTGTGCCCATTTGATGGTCTTGCTTGTGTTTACTAAGCAAAAGGGATTGGAAAATTTGATCAGTTTCATGTATGATTTGTGGGATTCACTTAAGTTGTCATCAGATACTTGTTTGAAGTTGTGAATGTGCATGCCACTGTTGAAATGACACAAGAGACTGAAAGATGAGAGATGGAGATGAGGAGGATAACATTCCTCTGAGCAAGCTCATGCAAGGTGGGGACGAGGATGACATTCCACTCACACTTCAACAGAATAAGAATGAGGATGACTTTTCTGCTAAGTCAATTCAGACAAATGAGGATGAGGATAACATACCACTCAGTCACCTTCGAAGGGGAAATGAATCATCATTTGTTGAGTCATGTCTTTCACATTGGATGATAATTTGAACAACTTTTCCATGCAACACTTGATAAAGGTTTTGTCTCTTGAATGTTCTGAATCAGAGTTTTCGTCTGAGCATCTAAGGACGGAGAGAGTATGTTCCATCAAAGGCAGAAATAAAATCTCAAGAATATTCATCATCTGGGTGAGCTGTGAGGGAAAAATGATGACACCCTTAGAGAAAAACCAACAGAAAGATTTTCCACTGAATACCAGCCAGAAACGACTACCTAGATATGCAATAACAGAACAAACTGGTTGCAATGTCTCAGACGAGTGTTTGAATGGAGTGTTGCCAACAATACTTCCACTGGACAAACATCGGCAGGTGGTTCCCCCAAGCAACAAGTCCATGTCCTTTTCCCCATTCAGGATAACCCAAGACGACAAGAAAAAGCGTTCGAAATGAAGATGACTGGAAAATCAACGTACGGAAACGTCTTAGAAACAGGGACAGTCATATTTTTCGAGGACAGGGAAAACTCACAGGAACAGAGTGTTGAAACAGGGTGTGGGGACTTGTGCAGAAACAAGTGTAAAACACAAAACAGAGGATGAAAGGGCCCAAATTTTTCACAATTTTTGGAAAAGGGTTTTTTGGGACACAGCAGAGACAAACTTGTGCAACACAGTCAGAAAATGTAAAAAAAAACTACAAAAAAAAACCAGGTTCAAGAAGAAGTTCCACTATGAATACTTTCTGCAAATTCAAGAAAAGAAATTGAAAGTTGCAAGAAGATGTTTCTTGATACTCTTGATATAAACTGACAGATTTGTTGCACAGCACTGACCAAAAAGAACAGTCTAGGAACCTGTGATGCAGAAAAAAGGGAAAGCAAAGCCAGAGGGCTAATTCAAAAGGGCACCGAGAAGGAAGAGATCAGACGACACTCAACAGCTTTCCTAGAGTGGAAAGTCACTATGCAAGAAAGGATTCAACAAGAGAGTATTTGGAAAGTTCCCTCAGTCTGCAAAAAATGTATGATATGTACGTAAAAAGCGACCAAGATGAAGGCTGCCCAAAACTCCAGCAAGTGAAACCACGTACAGGAATGTGTTTAATCGGGAATTCAACATCAGCTTTTACAAGCGGATGAAAGACCGATGTGATGTTTGTGTCCTATGAAAATGGATGTTTCACAGAAGCAGAAGATGAAGATTAACAAAAAGCACATTCAGATGAAGGAGAAAGTAGACAACTCAAAAAATGAGGTAAAAGCTGCTGTAAAAATCAATCCATGTCTTGCACTGCAGTGTTTGACCTTGAAGAAGTTCTGCCTACCCAATCAAGTGTTGAGTTCATGTCTATACTACAAGGGGAAAACTGAACACGTATAACTTGACAGTGTACGACTACAGAAATGGACAAGGATAAATGCAATTATTGGGGAGAAACCACAGCAATGAGGGAACCAATGAAATTGCCTCATGTGTTTACGGTATCTAGAACGCATCAGCAAAGAGGGTGTTAAGAAAGTGACTTTATTTTCTGAAGCTGTGGAGGACAAAACCGAAATAAAACTTCCTTTCAATGCTCTGGTACGCTCTCAGTAAGTTTTAATTTGAGGAAAAGAGCACATTTTTTTGTGAGTGGTCATAGTCAGAATGAAGGTGACAGCATGCATTCCGTAATTGAACGGAGCAGCAGCACCGTGTTGGTACACTCCAACCCCGTGGGCACAGACCATGAGAACAGCTAACGGCACGCGCCTCTGTACATTGTTGAGGAACTGGATCAATCTGACTTTTTTTACTTCAAAAAAATGGCAGGTCTGAAGAATTTTTAGCTGGGGCACCAAGAAAGAAAAATCAGGTGGTTGGATGTGAAAAAATTCAAGTTGTCATCAAAGGAACCAAACCTGTTCATGTTGGTTATGAATTTCTCAGCTGAGTACCACCAGCTGAACCTCGTGCAGAAATTGAGAAAAGTCCACACCCCCCAAATCCTGCAGAAATTCCCTTGGAAACGTTTCGAAAGTTTCCCCACCCTATCTCCAAGGAGAAGTACAATGATTTGATCAGTCTCTGTGAGAGAAATTTTCATCCAAAGGCTCATCATCAGTACTTCAAATCTTTGCCCAGTGAAGCATAATCTGCCCTTTTTCTGCAACGGATGCCTCCCCAAATAGAAAGACAAATACTGTTTTAAAGGGAGCTTTAGTTTCTTCAATGTGTGTTTTGACGCTGAGTATATTTCAAATGGAAGTGTGTGAGATTTGTATTTTTTCAGTTTCAGTTGGGCTTTTGTCCCACGTGAACCATACTTTTCTATTTAGTGAACTTGTCGTGGACAAGGAAAGACTAAAAATTTTTCAAAGATTTGAACATTACAATGTGTTTTTGCAAAGAGTTGTCCAAAAAGAGGCTTTTC
This sequence comes from Conus ventricosus, assembly GCA_018398815.1. Taxonomy (NCBI): domain Eukaryota; kingdom Metazoa; phylum Mollusca; class Gastropoda; order Neogastropoda; family Conidae; genus Conus; species Conus ventricosus. Next base: position 55,108 of record JAFLJL010006255.1, read on the forward strand.
ACACACACAACACACACACCCCACACACACACACACACACACACACACACACACACACAAAAACACACCCCACACACACACACACTCCCTCATGATTTTCCTTCTCAAAGGTACAAGGTCAACTGATGATACCTAACCATCCTTTCCCCTGTTCACTCCTCCAAGTACCCTCCCCCACCTTTCCAATTTTGTTTGGAGGAGGGCAAGTGCATCGGGGGGAAATGAACATAGGGAAAAAAAACCCAAATTTTAGCTCCCCACACAGGGGCGCCCTGCTCACACCAAGCAAACTGATACATACCCTTTGGTTTCATAAGAATTAAAATCCGAGTTCTGACTTCTGAGAGGTCACACACACGTATACCCACCGTGAGGTATATAAGCAACGATGTTTTATTTTGACTTTGTCATGGTAAAGAGTGTTTGATAGGCATGATACCTGTCAGAATAAAGAGTAATAGGCATGAGAACCCACTCTCAAATTTGCTCTTTTTTGTGTGTGTAAACCATTCTTTTTCTTAACGGTTTCTCAGAAAGGATCAAGACAATAGTGTTGCTTCCCATTTTAAATGCTACACACTCAGACACACACACAAAGAGTACTTTTTCTCTAGCTGTCCCGGGCCCGTCTTCTCTCTCCCCCTCTCTCTCTCCTCTCTCTCTCTCTCTTCTCTCTTCCTCTCTCTCTCTCTCTCTCTCTCTCTCTCTCATACGCACACAAAGCACACGTTTCGTAACAGAATCACGCCATCATAACCCACCCCACTCCACACACACACACACACACACACACACACACACACACACACACAACACAACACACACACACACACACAGAACCAATACTGAGCGAAGAATGCCGGTAGTCTCAATTTTAAGATACTTTTATAATTATCAATGAAAACAGCCCGTGGTGGGACATCTTCTTAATAACTCGCAATGCATGTGTCGTAACTTGGAATTCTTGCGCTACTTCATCGTCATGTCCCTCTCAGCCAGAATACAAATGCCGTAAGTTGACTTACCTCAGTTGGTTTTTGTGCCATTTCTCAGTACACTGACTGTAAGTCGAGTTACGGCAGCATCCAAATTTTTGACTTTAGAGTAAAATTTCGTCATCAATAAAAATTACAGCTTAAATGTCATTTTTGCTCAAAAACTGTATGATAGGGTGGTTTCATGGTTTATAAAGATGCTCTAAAAACGAAAATCCGACATATTGTGGTAAATAATTTTGTGAAATAATCAGTTTTTATCGTCTCCTGTAAAATTCGATTTTTAGACTTACGATACTTGTATTTCCGGCGGCGATTTGTAGATCACACACATTCATCAGCATCTATCGGTCACTTATACGTCATAACATTAGTAGGTCAAATACATTTATCAGCATCTATCAGGTCACATGTACGTCAATAACATTAGTTGGTCACATACTATTCATCAGCATCTATCAGGTCACATGTACGTCAATAACATAGTTTGGTTACATATTTTTATAAGCACCTATCAGGTCACATGTACGTCATTAAAATTTTGTAGTCACATCATTCATCAGCATCTTCGTCACTTAAACGTCATTAACATTATGGTCACATACATTCATCAACACCTATCAGGTACATATACGTCATTAACTTTAGTAGGTCACATACATTTATCAGCATCTACAGGTCACATATAGGCCACTAACATTAGTAGGTCACATAATTCTCAGCAGTATCAGGTCACCTATAGGCCACTAACCCAAATTTGTAGGTCACATACATTCATCAGCATCTAACAGGTCACATAAGGCCATTAACATTAGTAGGTCACATACATTCATCAGCATCATCAGGTCACATATAAGTCATTAAAATTGCAGGTCCATACATTCATCAGCACCTTCAGGTCACTTATACGTCATTATCATTAGCAGGTCACATACATTCAACAGCATCTATCAGGTCACTTATACGTCATTAACATTAGTAGGTCACATACATTCATCGCATCTGTCAGGTCACTTATACGTCATTAACATTAGTAGGTCACATAAATTCATCAGCATCTGTCAGGTCATTATAGTCATTTAAAATTAGTAGGTCACAACATTCATCACACCCATCAGGTCTCATATAACGCCATTAACTTAGTAGGTCACATACATTTATCAGCACCCATCAGGTCTCATATACGTCATTAAAATTAGTAGGTCACATAATTCATCAGCATCTATCAGATCACACATGGGTCATTAACATTAGTATGTTTACATACATTCATCAGCATCTATTAGGTCACATATAGGCCATTAACATCAGTAGGTCACATACATTTAACAGCATCTATCAGGGCACATATACGTCATTAACATTAGCCGGTCACAATATTCATCGCATCTCTCAGACACACAGGGTCTTAACATTAGTAGGGCACATACATTCATCAGCATCTGTCAGGTCATGTCACCGATCGGCGGTAGTGAATCAGCCGTCCATGTGTTGGAGTAATGGTAATTCCGAAATAGAGAGCGTGTGCGCGTGTGCATATGTGATATGGTGTGTGCGAGCGTGCGTGTGTAAGATTTGGGGTTTTGGTTAAGGTGGAAGGTTAGGCTAGGTAGGGTGCTGGGAAATAAGGACATACAATATTCTTGAATTCCAGTCTTATTATGGAAGGAGTGGAGCAGAGTTGTTCGTTCCCGTTTGTTACCCTTTTGTTACTTGGTTCACACAAGAAGGCGGGGAATCGGGTTGTGTGTGTCAATCTGTGAGGGTTTTTGTGGTAAAATGTCTGTCCGTTGCAAAGGCACCCAACCTTTTTTTTTCGGGGTTG
>JAFLJL010006256.1:0-11599 GCA_018398815.1 Conus ventricosus
AAAAACCACTAAGTAAAAAAGTCTAATAACTTTTAAATTTTTATAACACGATCATAGAAAGAACATCAATGCATAAGAATCAAACAAAATAAAACATTCTCTCTTTCCTTGAACTTCACAAAATCATTTATCTAAAACATCATTAACTAACCCGGGTATAAATAGATTTCTACTTTAACCTGGCCAGGGGATCTTAACAATTCACGAATCACTGCCTTTTTCTTTCCCTTTTTTTTTTTCACTGTCACTTTCACAACACGACACAACTGCCGGCACTGGTTTTTGGTCTGGTTGCACCGGTCAAGCTGGACTGTTGGCACCGGTCAGGCTGGACTGCTGGCGTTGGTCAGGTTGGACGGGCCGATGAAAGTGGCGCTGGCCAAGTATGAGGTCGAACCCCCGGTTTAGAAGAAACAGTGACTATCAAAAACAATCTGTTCTCCTATTCTTCCTTCCTGAAATTAACGCATTGCACTCTCTCTCTCTCTCCTAGTCGGGCTCTTAATCAAATGGACATGGTTGCTTTTCCTTTCTTTTTTCTTTTCTTTCCTTTCTTCTTCTTTAAATTTAACAACTCTCTCTCCCCTCACAACTCTCCTCATCCTTCCTCTGCAGACTATCTCATGCTAATCTCTCAACTTGGTTCTCTTCTCTCCTCCCCCTCATCTCCTGCTTTTCTCTCAAGCAGCCCTAGAACCTCTCCCTCTCTCTGTCTCTCTCTTCGTTCTCCCCCTCGTTCCCCTCCTCTCTTCATCTCTCTGCCTTTTCCCTCATGCAGAGACTACACCCAAAACCTCCTCATCCCCCTGTCTCTGTTCGTTCTCATCTCCCTGCCTTCCTGTAGGCGGGAGCCTACTCCCCCGAACTTCTCCCCCTCTCCCCTCTCTCTGTTCGTTTTTCCCCCTCCTCTCTCTCTCACTCACCGCATTTTTTATTCGTTCCGATCTCTCCAACAGGGGCGAGTCCCATTGGTCAGTATTTTTACCCTGACACCCGAAGTTATCCCCCTCTAATTCCATTGGATATTCAAATCATGACAGTCACGCCTACACACCTTACCCTCTGTGGTGGTCAATCGGTCATTTAATTGATTAGCTAGATTTCACCCCCACCACACACTACCTTCCCCCCTTCCCTACTTAACTGGCGCCGTGTGGCTTAAGTCGTGGACACTGGTCACTCTAAAGTGGCTAGCTGAGTCTGGTGGGCGCCCACGACGTCTGAGTAACAATGACGCTGGTTCCACAAATTGGCTAGATGACCTGACCCCGGCGCTACGACTCGTCTCGCTAGACATCGAGTCGTGGGGTCCAAAACGGCTTAGTCAGTCTGGGGGATCGTACCGTCTCTGTGAAGCCTCCCACTAAGCTTAATTGGCCGGATCCGAACCATGGGCCCGGTCTTACGTGGCGCCAAAGTCTGCGTTTGGACTTATGTCCAGTTGAAGTGGCCGGCGACGGACCACACTTTGGTTGGTGAATTTTGACCGTGACAATTTCCCCCTTGCAAAAGACTATGCACCGCATTGCCCTCAAAACAACGGTACAAAAAAGACAACAACCGAATTTGCTGACAAAAGCGGCTACACATTCAAAGTTTGGAAAATACTTTACAACCAAGGGTTTTTAATAAATTAAACATATACCATTAGTGAATATCACTCCAATGAGTTATCATTGACGTGCGCACTTGCGTTATTTCAACTCATTTTATAACGACCTCTGTGCGCACTTTTTCCATTCCCCTACCTGCGGATTTGCCACATCTTCTCTTCACAATTCTTATGAAAAGCACAATATAATATGATCACGATCCATGACCTTCACTGAGGAACCTCCATCCTCACTTATTGCAAATAATGCATCACAAAAACAAGCGACGTATGCTCCAAGCATAACACATCCACATGAACAAGTCTCACAAAGAAAATATGAAAAAGGGTCTCACACAAAAAAAAATATGAACCATAGCCAACTGGGAATGAACCCAAACCAATCAACATACTGTCATCAACACATATTATCAACAAAGCCCCCCGGGATATGACTGACTTCCTCTGAGTTGAAAGCTCGCTAGACTACACGGCTTAATATCAGCTCCGACATCTGCCCGACCGGGAATGTACTGCACTCGGTACCTGTAGGGCTGCAGTGCCATTGCCCAACGCAGAACCCTGCTGATTTTCAGCCTGTGCCTCCTGCAGGAATTTGAGTGGTTGGTGATCTGTCTCTATCACGAACTCTTCCCATACAAGTATTTGTGGAACTTCTGCACGGCCCACACCACAGCTAAACACTCCTTCTCCACCGTGCGTACCCTTCTCACACTTTGTCAACTTCCTGCTAGCATATCTCACAGGAAACTCGACCCCTTCATGCTCCTGTAACAAACTGCACCTATCCCACCACCTGATGCATCTGTCCGCAACAAAAAGGGTTTGGACATATCGGGTAGCTTCAGATGGGACGGGAACCTAGTCTTTCCAACACCGTCTGCAGTGCTTGCTCTGCAGCGTCTGACCATTCGACCACTGCCGGTTTCCCTGCCTTGACCAAATCACTGAGAGGACTCGTGATTGCTGCGAAATTGGGAACAAACATCCCTATAGAACCCAATAAAACCTAGCAGACTCCTGACTTCTGTTTTGGTCTTTGGTCTCTCTGAATTCATCATCTTCTCCACCTTTCCCCTTTCTGGCTGCTTTGTGTCGCCTCCGACAACAAAACCTAGGAACTCCAACTGTCTAGCCCTTTTCATACAGTGACACATCCCTGTAGACTCTTCTGGAAACTTAGGCAACAAAAATCCCCCTTCTTCTGCGGTCTCTTTCACCTCAACAAGATTGCTGCTGCGCCTAGTGCTGAGTCTCACCTAAATATATTTGCGGAGAAAATTCGCATGGAAAAGTTTTAAGTTTCCCTTTCACATCAATTCGGTAATCCCGACCGACCCTTTTCAGTGTGGTGAATGGTCCTTTCCAATGCATCAGCAGCTTGTTGTGACCCGGGGAAGCAGTCCCAAAGGACTTGATCTCCCGCCTTGAGGGATTGCTTCCTCACCTTCCTGTCATATTGCTTTTTCTGACCGACCCTAGCCTCCTGCAAACTTTCCTTTGCAACCTTACATGTCTCATACCTGTGCCCCCTTTGGAACAGGGCGAGTTTGGGGCCAATCAAATCAACAGCCACTCCCCTTGAACGGTGTGTAAATTAAAGGGGATGTTTTAGAGGTGCCTTCCTCTCACCCCTCTTGTGGCTGACCTTTGACACACGTCACATACATACAGAAACGCTTGATGTCTGCCATTGCTCCTGGCCAATGAAAGTCATCAAAGATTCGGTCAGCTGTTTTGCTGGTGCCGAGATGACTCCCATGAGCGACTCGTGCCCCACTGACATGACAGTGTCACGAAACATGCTGTACCTCTAACTGAGTGGTCACCTTACCTTTTCTTCCCTTGGTGAACACTCGGTACAACAGCCCGCCTTCACAAGAAATTCTGTTTTCACCTCCTCTAACCACCTGTTTCTCTCCACCTCTCGCCAACTCCCAAGACTTCACGAGCGAAGGGTCTTGTTCCTGCGCTGCCCTAAACTCATCAGGGGACACATCATGCCTGACTTCCTTCCTGGAACAACTAACGGTTTAACAACCTTTTCCTCCTTCTTGCTCCGTGTCTGAACTGCTGCCCCTGTAGCAGTCAACAACTCAGGGTCCCCTGGATCCCTTGCACCTGGAATATTTCCAATTTATCAGATCGTGAAGGGGTTTCTCCATCACCAACGCAGACAACTCGCCTGAGAAGTAAGGGGTACGTACTCTATCTAGCAACTGGAAAAACTCCCTCACAGTGCCATCGATTAGAGTACAGGTCTGGATTTGGCCCTGTCAAATCCCCTTTCTCGACCAGCGTTGTTCGTACTCCCCCATGAACAACCAGTGTCTCGTAACACTTTCACCCCCTGCTGGCCAATCCCACCTTCTTCCACTGGGAACGAACCACTCAGCCTAGTGCCCTCCATCCCCGACACTGACTGCTGTCCATGCTAGCCATAGGCTGCACTCCACCCTCTTCAGACTGAATCCCTTTTGGTTCCACTGCCCGGTCGTTTCCCTTGACGACCCTTATCCACCTCTGCAAGGCTGCTGCCTTCCCGGAACCTCATGCGACAATCCCCCGCCACATGTCCCCTTCTGTGACAAATGAAACACCAAAAGTCCTTTGCCCTTCCTTCTGCCCCACCACTGGGTTTGCAAACTTTGCAGAAAACTCCCCTAGTCTCCTTGCACCCCCTTTTCACCTGTGCCTAGCACCTGTTTCTCCCCGCACCTTATGCCCAAACGTGCCTCTCTATACACCTCTGCGAACTTCAACAACTCTCCTGCTGGTCTCTGGCTGTCTCTCTTTCAAATGTATAGTTAACTCAGGGCCGCAACCTGACAAAATCTGTTCTTTCATAACAGCTCTTTCAATTCAGCGAACTCCTTTTTCGTACCAAATCAACTCTAACCATTTTTCAAAATAGTGATCTAAAACGTGCACCAAACTGAGTGTACGTTTCCCCTGCTTGTAATTTAGCTGAACGAAATTTCTTCCTGAGCCCCTCCTCTGTGAGGTTTAAATCCCTTCATCAATGATTCCTTTACACGCCGAAATCAGACTGTTGTTTTTGCTGGCAACGCCGGAAAATCTGTAATGCCTTACCCGTCCAAAAGCGCTGACAAAATGACTGCCCACTCTTTTGGAGCCAACCCTGACTGGTCGCAAACGTTCGAAACGACTGAGTATGCTCAAATCGAATCGGTCCCTTCCGAGAATTTTGGCAACTTGGGTCGGGGGCATAGCTGCGCACAGAGTTCACTGGAAACTGAACTACCATCCTCGGTGGTCTCCCTTTGTATTCTCACTTTCTCTAATTCTAATTGAACCTTTAATCTCTCCGTTTCCTGCTTCATTCTTTTTGTTTCCCTGCGCTTTTCCCTTATTCTTTCTGTTTCCTGCTTCATTCTTTCTGTTTTCCTCCCTAGCCTGAAATTTTCATTAGCCTGAATCCTTAATTTTTCTGTTTCCTGCTCTGCTATTTCTCCCGCGACGCGTCGTCTTTCCGCCGTTCATCTCTTCCATCTTTTGCTTGGTTTTCAACGAATGCTCGCAACTCTTCTCCCGAATAACCTAAATCACGAGCGACGCTCACAAAATTGTTCAATAGGGGTGTTCTTTCTTCCGCCATCATAACTTTTTTTTTTTTTTTTTGAACAAAATTTATAACAACGACAGCAAACTGGTGGTTACCGACACGATTTACGTGATAGCACAATCCCATGAATGATAATATTAGCTTGGGACAACGTAGTTAGTTTTTATAAGACGCCCAGCGCCTGACCCAACTATGAAGCGAATTATAAGGGAAATCTGTGCGAAATGAGTACTCTGGGGCTGAAATGCCAAGCCTAGTATAAAATACTTGGAAGCAAAAGCCAAGCCTAGTATTAACTATCTTGGGAACATACAGTAAGACAACCCCTTGTCTTAGGAATTTCAACACTTGAATCCCACCCAGCTTCCTCTCTAGAAGTTGAACAATTATAATAATGGGGCCCGAATCCCCGGCAAGCTCGCCAATAAATTGTCAACCTCGGGGTGTTTCAGTGGAGGAAGGACTAGCGAAAAGCCCAAACACACTCACAGCTTGCTTACAATCTCATTCATATATCATGCATTCGTCACATCAAACCACTATAAAAATCATAACTTTACAAAAAACGATCTATAGAAAGAACATCAATGCATAAAATCAAACAAAATAAACATTCTCTCTTTCCTGAACTTCACAAAATCATTTATCTAAAACATCATTAACTAACCCGGGTATAAAAAGATTTTTACTTTACCTGGCCAGGTTTATCTTTAAATATTCACGAATCACTGTCCTTTTCTTTCCCTTTTTTTTCTTCACTGTCACTTTCACAACACGACACAACTGCCGGCACTGGTGTTGGGCTGGTTGCACCGGTCAAGCGACTGTTGGCACCCGGGCAGGGTGGACTGCTGGCGTTGGTCAGGTTGGACTGCCGATGAAAGTGGCGCTGGCCAAGTATGAGGTCGAACCCCCGGTTTAGATAGAAAAATGACTATCAACATCAATCTGTTTTCCTTTTTTCCTTTCCGCATTAACGCATTGCACTCTCTCTCTCTCTCCTAGTCTGCTCTTTTCAAATGGACAGGTTGCTTTTTCCTTTCTTTTTTCTTTCTTTCCTTTCTTCTTTATTAATTAACAACTCCTCTCTCCCACATCTCTCCTCATCCTTCCTCTGCAGACTATCTCATGCTAATCTCTCAACTTGGTTCTCTTTCCCCTCCTCCCCCATCCTCTGCTTTCTCTCAAGCAGACCAGAACCTCTCCCTCTCTCTGGTCTCTCTCTTCGTTTCTCCCCCTCGTTTTCTCCTCTCTTCATCTCTCTGCCTTTTCCCTCATGCAGAGACTACACCCAAAACCTCCCCATCTCTCTGTCTCTGTTTGTTCTCATCTCCCTGCCTTCCTGAAGGGGGGAGGGCCCACTCCCCCCCAACTTCCCCTCTCTCTCTCTCTCTGTTCGTTTTTCCTCCCTCCTCTCTCTCTCACTCACGCATTCCTTTATTCGTTCCGAACTCTCCAACAGGGGGGAGTACCATTTGGGCAGTATTTTTACCCCTGACACCCGAAGTTATCCCCCTCCCAATTCCATTGGATATTCAAATCATGACAGTCACGCCCCACACACCTTACCCTCTGTGGTGGTCAATCGGTCATTTAATTGATTAGCTAGATTTCACCCCCAAACACTACCTTCCCCCCCCCCCCCTTTAAACTGGCGCCGTGGGTTTAAAGTCGGGACACTGGTCACTCTAAAGGGCTAGCTGAGTCTGGGTGGGCGCCACGACGTCTGAGTAACAATGCGTGGTTCACAAATTGGCTGTGACCCTGAGCCCGGCGCTACGACTGTCTCGCTGACATCGAGGCGTCGGTCAAAACGGTTTAGTCATTTTCTGGGGGATCGTACCGTCCTGTGAAGCCTCTCCACAAAGCTTAATTGGCCGGATCCAAACCCAGGGGCCCTCTACTGCCCCCAAATGGGTTTCTGCGTTTGGCTTAGTCCAGTTGAAGGGGCCGGCGACGGACCACACTTTGGGGTTGTGTTGAATTTTGCCGGAAAACCCGGGTTAAAAATTTTTTTTAAAACAGAAAAAGCCGTTGTCCCCGGGGCACGAACCTTCTTCAGCATTGCGCGAATTCTTTTAGTCATGCGAAAAAACCCTTTATGATGAATTCATCTTCTTAAAACCTCCCCTCCCCCCCCCCCCCCCCCCCCCCCCCCCCCCCCCCCACTCCACCCCACCATTTCCGTCTGAATTTGTCCATCACGCTGTCGGTCGTTGCGTTGCTGCCTAAAGTAACGTTTTCATCACAAAGTCTCGCAGATCGCCAAAAAGATTTTTGTTTGTGATCGTTTCACGTTGTAGTACGGGAAAGGCGATCACAACTGCTCGGCTTAAAAAACCCCTACTTTTCCAACATGGCGAACACGCGCCAAGTAAAAACCCGTCACTCGGGTTTTGGATCTAGTCACAGCAGGGGAAATTGTATTACGTGTTAAAACTTGACCCCTTCACATTTACATGTATCTAGATAATCGATGGAATTGCTTCCTGTTGAAACTTTAGAAAACGCCAAATAAACCCAACTAAGCAAAGTGCAATGTAACGCAGACAAGAAAAACGACAAAATTTTTTCGCCGAGCACGCTTCAGGAGCAAAGACAGAAAATTTAGGGCGCCAAACGAAAAATAAAAAAATGCAAAACAAAACATCGCGTTTCGATTGTTTGGTTTCCTCAGGTACTGGGAAAGCAAGCAACATTGAAGTCCAAACAAAGGGGACAACACACGGTCACTTCCTTTTTCTGACGCGTTTGAAGAAAAAGAAAATGTCGTTCCCCTTTGTCATTGCGCGCGTTTTGGTTCATCAATTTACTGCCGTGTTTGTATGCAAAAACACAGGCAGTGCCATATGGAAAAGATACAGTCGTTGGATGATTAGGAGCAGAAGGGGCGAGTAATCAAGCCTCCAGTGAACTGCAGAAGACAATCTTTCTACTCTTTAATGCGGGTTTCCCCACTTCCTGAAAAGAGTTTTTAGACTTTGGGGCTTGGCCAGAACATTTTCTTAAATATGTAGACGCACTTTTGGACTGCTCACCCGGTTTTTTTTCCCTGATTTTATGCTTTGTTCTTTTTAAATTTTTTTTTTTTTATAAACTTCATTTCGGTAAAAATCTGGGAATGAAATGTAAAAAGGGGTGGGGGACGGGTTTGGGGAAAGCGTATTCTTTTCCCCAAAACGAACAAAGAGTATTGTCGCGTTGCATTGTGTTTTAGGGGTTTTACAGAAAAACACAATCAGGGTATATTTAAAGCATGGCTATACTTTAGCGCGTTGGATAAATCCCCGGTTGGTTGTCTGACTTCGATACCTGTCCCCCGACTCTTCTTGATTCACTTCTTCGGTGTATTTTTAGCGGGGGTGTACTGTAGGGGACCGTCCAGCATGCTCCCCACTCCTTGATGATGCTACGACCCCCTTGCCTTGTAAATGAGTTTTTTGCGTTGTATTTGGGGTTGCACTCTGTGGGAGTGTTTGTTTATTTTTCCCTTTTATTGAACTTGGGTTTGCATTTTACTGTATTGCATTTTACGTGTTGCATTGTACGTGTTGCATTTTACTGTTTGCTTGTATGATTACATTGTATTGTGTTGCATTGTACGTATTGCATTTTATGTTTCATTTATGTGCTGCCCGTACGTATTGCTTGTCTGTATTACATTTTACTGTGTTCATTGTCTGATTTATTGTACGTATTTCATTGTAAAGTGCGCATTGACGTATTGAATTTTACTGTAGCATTGTCTGCATCTGTGAAAGATTTTGGGATGTTCATTTTATTTCAAATTTCTTGATTACATTTGGTGGGAAAGTATAGTTTGTGCATTTTCCCTTGTTTGTGTTGAATTGTACTGTATTTGATGCATTTTATTCTGGGTAATGTATTGTGCTGTGTTCATTTTTTTGTAAGGTTGCATTGCATCGCATTTTATCTGTGGTATGTTTTTTGTGTGTTCCATTTTATTTGAAAAGTGTTGCATTGCATCGCTTGTATTGTGGAATGTATTGCTCTGTGTTCCATTGTATGGTTTTTCATTGCTTGTTTTCATTGTATTCTGTGGTAATGTATTGTGCTGTGTTTCCTTGTATTGTATTGTGTTGCATTGTCGCTTGTATTCTGTGGGAATTTTTGTGCTTGTTCCCTTTTATTTTATTGTGTTGCATTGCTCGCATTTTATTCTGTGGTTATGTTTTTTCTGTGTTTTCCTTGTTTTATTGTGTTGCATTGCATTGTATTGATTGCATTTTAATCTGTGGGAAAGTTTTGGTCTGTTCCTTGTATCGCAAATTTCTTGCAGCATTATGTGGTACGAGGGTTTTTGTGTATGTTCCCTTGTATTGTATTTGTGAAGTCTGTCTTTCATGGCAATGCATTCGGAGTCGGTTTTGATTCCCAGGGGAGTTTAAGGTCCCGGGGGATCGTCCATCCCCCGGTTTTTGGGGTCTCCGCTTCCCCCCTGATGAGAACGGCTCCCCGGGCCCCCACGCAGTGGTACCCCCGGCGGCAGGGAACTCTTTCCCTCTGCCGGGCGGCGACTCAGGGAACTCCCCGAGGCGTCCCAAATCGTCCCACCCCCCGGGGCGGCGAAGATGCCTCATGTTTTTACAGCAGGCTGTTCCCCGCCACTAGAGGAAGGTGCGGACTCTCTTCACTTTTCCGAAGCAGAGACAGCAAAAAGGAAACGACAACAGCAAACGACCGGCAACCCCGACTTAGGGTGGAGACAGTAGGCTGGGGCCCAGCTCTTTAGCGAGATGGAGCGAAGGCCCTATCGGACCGTCTCCCCGACAGGGGCAGGGTAAGAGAAAGGGACAGAAGTTTTCCACCCAATCCACGTTCAAGCAGCGCCACCCCAAACTTTTTTCCCCTGGATCGGAAACCCACCAGCGGGACAGACCAACAATCTGCAAATTTCAAAGTCCCCTCGGGTCACAAAACGCGCCACTGACTAGAAAGCAAGAACGTTTGCACCAATGGATGAAAACCGTTTTGGAGACAACTCTGCTCCCAAACGAGAAACAAATTGTCCAAAGCACGCCGGAGGGTGGCGGGGTACCGCAGTGAGTTTCCCGGTTTGGGAGGGCATCCAAAACGGGGGAAAAAACTGACATCGAGACCTGCCCGTCTGCGAAGCGTGGTCAAGAGCCCCCACCGCCCTGCCCATGTCCCTGGCAGCATCGTCGTTCTCCAAGAGATTTTCCCTTTTGCCCGGGGGAAAACAGCCTCTACCTTTTTGCGACCTTACTACTCTTTTTATACATGCCAAAGGCTCGCTAGGATTAATCTCCCTTTCGAAGCCCCATCCCCCCCCCGGCGCTGTCGTTCAGGTTTGAATCGTTCGGTTTGCGGCTGCGGGTTAGGGTTTCTGCTCCCCGAAGATTCGGTTCATTTGGGCCCCGGGGGGGGCCCCCCTCCCCCTGTTTTTGGCCTGTGGACAAAAGTTAGTGCCCAACTCCTACTACTGGAAGGGTTTTTGGGCTTTCCCCTAGTCAGGACGCAAGTCCGCCTCCAACCCCGGTCGTCAATGTGGCCATGAGTCACTTTTCCCCCCAATTGTGGATTCGTATCAGGGGGTTTCTGGTGATAATCATGGAAACCCTTTACGGATTGTGCCCATGCGAAGCTAAATTCCATCATTGGGACGGAAACCTTAACATCGCTTAGTATCGACGTCAAACTGAAGGACGTAACCACTTTTCCCCGGGGGATTTAGCGACAAACTTTCCCATGACGCCATCCGGCTCGCGATGATGCTTTTAGGTTTTTAGGGCTCAAATCTTTTGTGTCCCAAAAACGACATTTGAGGGGTTTTGGGGAAGTTACAAACCGGGTATCATTGACGAGGGTATCAGTTTTCTTTGAACGCACGAAGGACGAGACACTTTGAAGAATTTTCCAGGTTTTTTGAAACTGGAAAAGTAAACGATAAACAGAAACTTGTGCCCCAAAAAACCCCGGGGTTGAATCCGCGTTCCCTGAAAGGGCCACCTTCCATATTTTAAATGGTGTCCATTTCAAAACCCCTTGAGAGTTTGGCTAGAAAAATATCCCGTTTATTCACGACGATATAAAATAATAAACGATGTTGATTCGGATGATCCGGCAATAAAAATTTAATTTGGATGGAGCATGTTTATGAAATGAGAATTTTGCCAATAGGGTTTTCCGAAAGAGGCATAGTTTAAAGGTTTTTCTAAGGGGAGGGAAATGCTGAAAAAACAAAACCCAAAACGCTCGTCATTAAGAAAAAAAGGGTACCCAAAATAAACAGCTCTTTAAAAAACCCCCCTTTTTTCTTTTTCTCCTTTTTTTTTTCTTTTGGCAAAAACTCCAACGTTGGGTTCCCTTTTGAAACTCCTTTGGGTTTTTTTTTTTAATTTGGGAAATGAAAACATGAA
>JAFLJL010006257.1:0-12413 GCA_018398815.1 Conus ventricosus
CCAGAATCGTGTTATGTTCCCATGTCTTTTTCTTTGCTAGCTTTATTCTTCTCTAGAGTCACTGTCTCGTATTTTGAAGAACAACGCGTTCATTGGTTTGTCCTAAGAGCCTCAAGCTGCTTTGCTGCTGGGCTTTGAGGCATAGTTCATCACTTCAACAGCAACTGTTTGGCATCCTTTTCAGTGGCTGTCTTTCTCCTCTTGAGGGTGTGGATCTCTTCCTCACACACACACACGCACACTCACGCAAGCACCCATGCTCACTTACACGCACCAGACCTGTTTACCCCTCACTTAACCTTTCAGTAGTCAAGGCGACCCGAGTCATAGTTTTGGAGCTCCACCAACTATCCCTTTCAGCTTCCCCCTTCCCCTTATCCGTTGTCCTATCTCTTACCATTCCACCACTGCACTGCCCAGCAACTAAACTAGCATGGGTGTCGCGTTTCACACACCCAGGTAGGCCTTTCACACTTAGTCATGATGGTTGCCTTGCTCTGTGGTGTGTTGTGTGTGTGTGTGCGCGTGTGTGTGTGCGTGTGTGTGTGTGTGAAAGGGATGGAACCAGCAATGCATGTCTGACAGAAGGGGCATAATCAGAACAAGCTTATCTACTCTGTTTACTTCCCTTGCCTGGGCTGTCACTATCGACTATCTCTTTTTCTTTCTTTTTTGTCCACCACCCTCCCCTCCTCCTCTCCATGGTTCAAAATTGTATGACTGTAGGACCATAATCAACAGCTTATTTCCGTGGAAACTATTCATATCCTGTAGAGGTACACAGGTCTAACACACCACACACACAGGTCTCTCATCAGACGTGCTTGGAGTGGACGCTGAAACAGTGTCGCTTCAGGTTGTCAAGTTGGCTGTGAATCATCATGACTCTGGGGCTGCGTTGAACCACCAGCGAAAAAAAACAGCAACACTGCATCTACTGTCACTCTGATGCTGTTTCTCTTTCTTCTGATGCTTCACACTTTTTGCGTGTTGCTTTAGCATGGATTCTCCCATTGAGGCGATGTTTACGGAACAATCGCAAAATGCACAGCGCGCTACATGCTTGTCGCTCAGAACTTTCTGCACCCAGTCCTTGTAATCCTTGTCTCTCAGCCAATGATCTTGAAAAGAACATTTGCCCGGCATTGTGTAAAAAAAAACTGGGCTTAAAATTTTCAGCTGGTAAACACGTGTGAACGATGCAAGATGACGCCTGGAAGTATCGTCGCGAGACTTGCAAGGAAACTGGCTGCAAGAAGCATCGTCTGCTTGCACGACCCGACAGAAATGCCGATCTTTTGATTTCATACTTAAAAGTTCTTGGCCTTTGGCAAGATATTAAAGGACCTCTTGGTCAAATTAAAGTACTTTAAAGGCCTTTTCTGAAGAATTCTAACTATAAGGACTTTAAAAGACTTAAAAGGACCCTAAGACCAATGCTGCATCAATTTATTTATACTTTGACGTTTTACCCTAGTTCTTCGTTCATGTTTTACTGATCTTTATATTAGGAACAACTGCACCTTCTGAGGACCCTGTATCGCTGGGAATGGGAAAGGCCTGCGTAACCCTCCCTTTGCTTTAGTGTCAGGTGATGGGGAGAACAGAGACAAAACACAAAGGACAGCCAAAGCCGTCTCATTCCTTACATCCATCCTTGGGACAAAGGTCCTGGGCTCTGTCTGTCCATACAGCTCACGCAGTTTGGGTCCAAAACTCTTGGAGTAACTCTTGCCTTTTTCTCCACATTCACCTTCACAGGACTCTGCTTGCCGGTCGCATGATGAGGGTGAAGATCTGCTTTCCTGTCCACATCTGTTTTGGCTGGAAACATGAAAACAAATACGGGGATGATGATTTTTTTCTCATTCTAATGCATGTAATTTTTGTTGTTGTTCTAGTTTAAAGCCAAATTTAACAAACCTTTCTTGATATCAACAAAAAAAAATGTTCTGTATTTTTTAAAATCATTGAGACATTCATTTTTCAGTGTCTTGTAATCTTAAAAAATTCCAATTTGGAACCAGATGCTATGTCAGTTAACACTGATCCCCTTATAAACTTGACCTCGCTATTTCTATAAAATCTTTGCTATTCCCCCCCCCCCCCCCCCCCACCCCCCCCACCCCTAATCTGCAAAGAAATCAATGGATGGCACCTACTCTATCAATCTTCAGTTTTATGCTAAGATGTCATGGCACATACAAATCTGGGGGTGCTTAATCAAACCACCAATTTCATGAGACATAAAAGCATGTACACGTTCAGGAGATTGTAAACAAAGTCAGAACAAGAATTATTTCCTAAAGGACTGTGACGAAGCCAGAATTGTTTGCCTGCACTTGTTTTGATTTTTCCCAATGTTAACAAAAATATTGCCACCCTTAAATACACAACAGACACAGGTTACCTTGTAGTCACCTGGCCAAGGTAAACATCAGAGCAGCTTTAGTAAACTATGAATTTTACTGCTAAAAGTAGTTTTATGGAACATTTAGATGTCCAGACAAATGCCTTATTCTCAGAATATCGTTATAATATCAGGATCCAAATGAAATTAAATTGGGAGATAATGGAACTTCACCATGCCTCCTATACTACACAGATCCACAGAGTGACTGTCCTTGCCACACCTAGTCACATCCAAATGTGAGCAAACGGCTCAGTTTCTGCATCTTTTCATGGCAACATATGGTAATGGGGAGAGATGGTGTGGGGGCATCCTAGCATTTGGACACCTAAGCATTTTGTTACAAAACAATTTTAGTTATAAAACTTTTTCCACATATTCAATGTCCGAACAAGTGCCAGAATACTGAAAAGGAGGTGGGAAACATGCTAACATGAGTAAGGGAGGAGTCCTCAGAGCCCTGAACACCATGTTAAAAGACCACTTTGAATCCTAAACTAAGATTCGTCTCCCAATGCCAAACCATGAGGTAATGGATAAGAACCCGCTCTCCCTTCCAAAGTAAAGAACAATGCAATGATAATGCAATGATACATTTTTAAAATCAAAAGGCATCGAAGAACAAACATATACAAAAAATTCTGAACAGGAGGTGATCCCTAAAATTGAAATTCCTGAGAGTGTGTTGCTGAAAATCAGTAGATACAAAATGACAGGAAGTGGTGTTGAAAAAGCAATAGGATCACCTCTAAAAATGGACAAAAACTTAACCAATACAAATTGCAGGTGTGCACTGTTGGCCAAGCAATTAGGTCACCCAAAAAATAAGTCAATACATTCAGGGGGTGTGTTGCTAACCAAGCAATCGCACTGCCACAATAAGTGTGTCAGAAAGGGAGTTAAATGGGGTGTGGCAAGGTCTGAGCAACTACATCACCTTGATATGTGTTTTCAAACAGGCAATCCAAAATGGGGTGGGGGCATGGGTGTTGTCTGACCAACCCAACTTTGTTGTCAGTCTTTGAATGGAAAGCTGACGATAGGCGGAAGAAGGAAAACACTGGGCCCTAATGGTGTCAGTCTCTGAATGGAAGGTTAACGATAGGCGAAAAGAAGAAAAACATTAGGCCCTAATGGTGTCAGTCTCTGAATGGAAGGTTGACGATAGGCGAAAGAAGGAAAACATTGGGCCCTAACGGTGTCAGTCTCTGAATGGAAGGTTGACGACAGGCGGAAGAAGAAAAACATTAGACCCTAATGGTGTCAGTCTCTGAATGGAAGGTTGACGATAGGCGAAAGAAGGAAAACATTGGGCCCTAACGGTGTCAGTCTCTGATGGAAGGTTGACGATAGGTGGAAGAAGGAAAACATTGGGCTTAACGGTGTCAGTCTCTGAATGGAAGGTTGACGATAGGTGGAAGAAGGAAAACATTAGGCCCTAACGGTGTCAGTCTCTGAATGGAAGGTTGACGATAGGTGGAAGAAGGAAAACATTGGGCCCTAACAGTATCAGTCTCTGAATGGAAGGTTGACGATAGGTGGAAGAAGAAGGAAAACATTGGCCCTAACGGTGTCAGTCTCTGAATTGGAAGGTTGACGATAGGTGGAAGAAGAAGGAAAACACTGGGCCCTAACGGCGTCAGTCTCTGAATGGAAGGTTGACGATAGGTGGAAGAAGGAAAACATTGGGCCTTAACGGTGTCAGTCTCTGAATGGAAGGTTGACGATAGGTGGAAGAAGGAAAACATTAGGCCCTAACGGTGTCAGTCTCTGAATGGAAGGTTGACGATAGGTGGAAGAAGGAAAACATTGGGCCTAACAGTATCAGTCTCTGAATGGAAGGTTGACGATAGGTGGAAGAAGAAGGAAAACATTGGGCCCTAACGGTGTCAGTCTCTGAATGGAAGGTTGACGATAGGTGGAAGAAGAAGGAAAACACTGGGCCCTAACGGCGTCAGTCTCTGAATGGAAGGTTGACAATAGTGGAAGAAGGAAAACATTGGGCCCTAACAGTGTCAGTCTCTGAATGGAAGGTTGATGATAGGTGGAAGAAGACGGAAAACATTGGGCCCTAACGGTGTCAGTCTCTGAATGGAAGGTTGACGATAGGTGGAAGAAGGACAACATTGGGCCTTAACGGTGTCAGTCTCTGAATGGAAGGTGACGATAGGTGGAAGAAGAAGGAAAAACATTGGGCCCAACAGTGTCAGTCTCTGATAAAGGTTGACATGGGTAAGAAGAAAACGGGGGCCTTAAGGGGTGCACTCTGAATGAGGTGACAAAGGGTGGAAGAAAAGGGAAAAACATTAGGCCCAAACGGTGTCGTCTCTAAATGGAAGGTTACGACGGGAAGAAGGAAACATTAGGCCCAAAGGGTCATCTCGAATAAAAGGTTCATAGGGAAGAAGGAAAACTTTGGGCCTTTAACGGGTCGTCCTGAATGGAAGGTACAAGGGGGTGGAAGAAAAAGGGAAAAACATTGGGCCCTAAGGGTGTCACTTAAAAGGAAAGGTTACGACAGACGGAAGAAGAAAACATTAGGCCCTAACGGTGTCAGTCTTGAAGGAAGGTTGCAAAGGGTGGAAAAAGGGAAAAACTTAGCCCCAGACTGAAGAGTGAAAGAAAACCCCTGCTTTCCTTACCTTGCTGAGCCTTAAAGAGACTATTAAAAAGGAGGGGGCCCCGGGAAAGGAGATGCATCAAAGCACCTATATTTTTTCGAAAAGGGGCGACCAAACGATCCCCCCAACCATAAAAGAGGAAAAAATTCCAGAAAAGCGGACATAAAGCCATTGCCAAAAGGGGGAATCTTAGGAAAGAACCCACAAAAAGTAATTACAATGAATATTCTCTGTAGTCATCACCATATGGCCCTTTCCAAGGGAAACTGAGGCGAGAGAAGAGAGAGAGGACAGCTCCCGGAAAAACAGGGGGCAACTGATCGGGCAATCTCAAACAGGGCAAAAACAAAAACGGGGAACTTTTACCAGAATTTTTTTTGTCAGGAAAAAAAACATGTGCCAGTCTGCTAGTACAATCACAGCAAGCAAAAAGTGAACAAGTTGTTTGGGGATACAGCTTGGGCGAATGAATACCCCAAAAAAGCAAAACAGGATCGCAGTAAGCCCGGTGCAAAGGGGTTTCAATACTGTAACACGGTTTTTTTTTTTCCAGTGAGGAAAATTGTTGGGCAAGATCCGTAAAACCGACGAATTTTTTTTTAAGAAAACCCCGAAACAGAAGGAGGATAAAAAAGTGGGGGGGGGGGGGGAAGGGGAAAACCTTTTTTAACCCGACCAACTTTTAAACACCTACGTCCTGGAAACGAATTTGGAACAGAAAAGTCAAGAAAAAAAAAAACACGTTATTTATAAATTAAATATATTAAAAAAAAGTTAACCACTCAAACGCTAAAATGCTCAACCGTAGGGACGACATACCAGTTTTTAAAATAGAAAATTTAAAAAGGAAAAAATTAAACCCACAATTTTTTTAAAAACGAAAAACGCCTCCCAGGGTTACATTTGGGGGGAAAGCCACCGGGGTTATATATTGTGGTTTTAAACGTTGGCCTGTGCTGCGGCACGTGGCCCGCCAGTTTTTTCTTTTTGGGGGCGCTTTTAGGGGGGACGTGCCACGGAATGGTGCATTGACAAAGATTTCCATTTATGCCTGCAATTGTTTATCATTTCTGCTTTAGAGTTCAGGGATGCTAGGTGGGGTTTACATAATATCAGCCACTTTTCTGTAGTACATAAGTTGCATTTTTTAGAAATGTTGTTGTATGGTGTTGCTCTTTTTATAATTTTCCATGATATGTTGTAATCTATTTTCTTATTTTTAAGCTTCCAAATATATTTACTTAATTCTGTTTGGTTTTTATATTTTTCATTTTTGAAAGACTGTTTATGGTTTGCATATCTGGTTTTAAAATGGTTTGCCGTGATCCCTATGTATGTTTCTTTATCACTGTCTGTTGTTACCGTAGCTTGGTACACAATGTTGTTGTAGAGACATTTATTGTTCAGAGGGCACTGGTCTTTTTTTGTGCAATTACAAGATATCCTTTCATCACCCTCTTTGGTTGTGTTGTTTTTGGTTTTATTGGAAGAATCAATTATATTTTTAAGGTTGGGCATACACGAGTATGATAGCTTGACGGTATTTTTGTTGAATATTTTAGATAGTACATGTTCTTTTGGAATGATGTTTTAAGGATTCTGAGGAATTCTTTTCCTACGTTAGTTTTTGTTCTTCCATCATATGGAGGGTTATACCATATGATTTTTCTTTTCCTGTTTTTCCTGTTGCTGTTCATGTTGTTATCTGGGTTATATTGTAATTTGTAGTTGTAGCCACTTTTTTTCAGCGCCTCTTGGTATTCAGCTGCTGCACTGTTGAATTCTTTCTCATTGCATGACAGTTTAGATAATCTTTTGTTTAACCATTAGGTATGGTTTTTAAGATGGAGGGTGGGTGGTTACTATTGATGTCTACGTAGACAGGTGTGTCATTAGGTTTTTACTACCCTTCGCTGGCTGCTTTGGGGGTGCTGTTGGATTCTTTTTTGAACCCTTGGTGATGAGAACACCACAGAATTATGGACTTTGGTGTGTCTCTATTTGACACCAAGGGCACAGACACAATCAGCCGTGTCTTCCTGATGAGTCCGATCCAGCGGACGAAAGGCCTAGGAGCGGGCAATACAGATAGATCTGTCTTCGAAGGGGAGTGCGATGGTTCCCTCGGGCAGCTAGTGAAGGGTTTGTCATATTTATAATATATTCCCCCATTTTCTTCATCTTTAATTTTTTTTTTTTTTTTTTTTTTTTTTTTTTCAATAAATAAAATCTTTGCCAAGTCGTTACTATAATGACTGAAGAATTGTTAACCTGCACTTGTTTTCTCCCACTATTTAATTGTTCAGCAGTATAATGTTTGGTCAATCAGTGGGAGATTGCATCTCTTAGGAGATCCAAGTAAAGGTTGTTCTGTACAATTCTTAGCCACTCACAATGCTTGGGTTATTGAACAGCAGAGCTGACCACTCATACTGTTCCATATCTTTTGATCTCCCTTGCATCCTTGAATGGATCCTCAAGCATAGGCTCAAAGATTGTCCCCTATATTTCATACTGTTTGCATAATGCTTTTAGTTTTTTAGCAACTTTTTTCTTCTCCACACTTTCCTTTTGTTCTATTTTACTACCCTTCGCTGGCTGCTTTGGGGGTGCTGTTGGATTCTTTTTTGAACCCTTGGTGATGAGAACACCACAGAATTATGGACTTTGGTGTGTCTCTATTTGACACCAAGGGCACAGACACAATCAGCCGTGTCTTCCTGATGAGTCCGATCCAGCGGACGAAAGGCCTAGGAGCGGGCAATACAGATAGATCTGTCTTCGAAGGGGAGTGCGATGGTTCCCTCGGGCAGCTAGTGAAGGGTTTGTCATATTTATAATATATTCCCCCATTTTCTTCATCTTTAATTTTTTTTTTTTTTTTTTTTTCCCCAATAAATAAAATCTTTGCCAAGTCGTTACTATAATGACTGAAGAATTGTTAACCTGCACTTGTTTTCTCCCACTATTTAATTGTTCAGCAGTATATATATATATTTTATATATATATATCACTGGCATCAGTATCAAAATCACACTCTCCCTAATGCACACTAAACATGCGTGGGATCAAGGTGAATGTGGTCATACTCAGAAAACACTCGGGCCTCCCAGCCAGCATTTGCTGAGCGGGAAGGAGGGAGACACTGGCTTATCTCCTTGCTTCTTGAGACTGATACTGGACCAGTGTAGCTGAGAGAGATGGGCGTCTCTTTTGGCAAAGCTGGAAGACTACTGGGAGTGACTTGGTCATGCAGATTAACTTCATAATCACAAAGTTCTCATCTGCGCCTGACCGGTTTTCACTCACACTACTGGACTCTTAAGGGGAGTACTTCATGCATGACAATGCAGATTTTTATAACTGTCGGCTCAAGAGCACACTTATAACAAGAGAAGCACACTCAGGAGATATCCATAGACCTGCCTACCCCTGAACTCTGAATGAGTAGTTTCCAGGCCAAAATGAGTAGTTTTACAGCAAAATGAGCAGTTTGCACATCCCTTTTTTTTCCCATCAACATTTCACATTTGGCCATGTGTTTTGCTTGCTTATGTTGTTCGTGTGTGTGTGTGTGTGTGCGTGTGCGTGTGTGTGTGTGTGTGTGAGTGTTGTGTAGGTGTTGTGTGACATCGTGTGCATGCATGGAAGATTGTGTGTGAATGCCAGTGAGCATGAATATTAATATAAATAGTGTGTACATGTTGTGTGTGTGTGTGTGTGTGTGTGTGTGGTGTGTCTCTGTGTGTTAGCGCGCGCGCATGCACGCGTGCATGCACACCCATCTGTGTGTGTGTGTGTGTGGGTACGGGGTGGGATGTGAGTGTGGGATTGAGTGGCACAGAGAGAAAGACACAGAGAGAGAGAGACAGAGAGACAGAGAGAGAGAGAGATTTAAATGAGAAATTACATCATCTCGTAAGATTTGGAATGTTACTGATCATGACAGACAATGAAAACAATGCCTTTGCTAAGTAGCAGCTCAGAAATTCATACTTGTCGAAATGCATGTAGACCTATGCCTATTAGAAACAGAACTGAACTCACATGTGTTACTATTCAGTAATGATAGAGAAGCAACTGTAAAAATGTTCGTAATGTTTGGAGTAATCAAACATGCACACTCACTTGATATTCATGAATTCTGGGCACATAGGTACAGAGATCCTCACTTTACAAAAAAAACACAAAAAATATTCAAAAACGTTCACCAGCAAAGAAAAAAACACAACAAACCCTTAAGTCGTCTTACCACTCTTCCTAGGTACACAAGGAGAGCACCCTTTCACAATGGGCACTTCCAGGGGAATGCTGAGTATTCCTCTCATCACAAGGGAAGTTCCTGAAGATTCACATCTCTGTCTTCAGTTTGACAATATCAAACAAGTACATTTTTGTTTTTTTCGGGCAGCTGGTTTGACAAATCTGCGCATGACTGTCACCAGAACCGTTCCATTCCTCGTCTCAGTTTGTGAAGCTTGGGTTCTGCTGATTGAAGTCATAACATTGGCATTATCACACCCGAGGCTCAGTTTTCCATGGAATTTTGTGGGTCTGGAATCGGTATTAATCAGGTCAAGATGTTTCTACCTGTGGCTGATCTTGGCAAACTGGGACACTCAACAGCTCGGATGTCACAAGGCCACTGTGTGAGCTGATGCACCTGATAACGAGGGGAAACTGCTTGGAATCTGTGTCGTTGGAGCCATCTGTGGAGACTGTATATGGCCCTGACTTCATACTGTTTTGGAGACTGCTGGAGGTTTGAGCTGCATCTCCTTAATGACTGCTGTTGCCTGGAGCCTTTGGGCAATTTTGGAGTCAGGAAACACAGATTTCATGGCTGTTGTCAAGGTGTCTGATGGGCAAATTTGAATCAGCAATGATCTGGCAAATCAATGTTCTGCTCAGCACTCAAAAGTTCTTTTTTTTCAATCAGTGCTCCGGGCTGGTTGTCACAAACACACTCAGTTTGCTTTGCTTTCCAAACTCCCTCAGCGAACCGTTTGTGATGCACTCGGAGCATGCCGCTTGCAGCCAAAAATGCCACTGCTCCGGACAGAAAAATCATGTTTGCACAGAGTTCAGAGCGCGAAATGTTCCCTTTCCTAATGCTATGAGGAATGGAAATTGTTCCTGATTGCGTGGCAGAAACGTCTGTGATGCAGTCTTGGCCTTCTTCACAATGTTTTTTTGCTGCATTAGAATCTTCTGAACCCAGAATTTCATCATCAGAGTTGTGTATCCATTTTGTGGCTCAGTTCCGCTATTTTGGTAAAATGAAGTCAGCTGCATTCAGTATTACTGTCACAGTTTGCTATCTGCCCGCTTGGATTAAGTAAGGCTATCACAGCAAAAGAGTAACAGTCCGCACGGGCAGGCATTTTTCGAACGCATTCTCCGCTTGCACTCGACAGGCTTAAAAGGTGGTTCGGACTTTGTCCCTCACTTCACGAGCGCTGCTTTTGCGTTTATTTTCATCAGTAAAAAAATTACGTAGTCAGCCAAATCTAAATTACGTAGTTGCATTCCAAAATACCATAGCTATGTAGTTTGGCAAAAAATGCGTAGTTTTCTTAGTCAAACATAGTGTAGGCAGGTCTGTATCCATGGACAAAACAAAATTTGCCATAGAATAAGTTGGAGGTGACAAATGTTGGAAAGAGGCAACGATACTGCCCAATTTATAGGCGTTCTCAGTTGAAATCCACTTCAGAGGGGACAGAAAGACTTTGACATTCAAGACAAAAAGCAAGCTTGAAAGGCCCTTGACATGATCCATTACCCTAAGAATCAAGTTTTTAAAAATCATGAGAACAGACAGTGCCATATTCCTCAACCAAGAAGAGGAAGAATTAATTTAAACTGTCTGCTCACATTTGGATGTGAAGGTGTGTCAAGGGTGATCACTCTGTGGATAGATCCAATACAGGAGGCGTGGTTACTTCTCTTGCTCTCCTAACTCATTTTATGAGGATACTGATGTCATAGTGACTTTAATCACTAAGTAGGAATGAAGCACTTGTTTGGACAGGTAAGTATCAAAAATGCTATGTTTCAAAATCTATTATCACAGATTATCAAATAAACAAAGGATGAGAGCATTTCCTTGTAAACAACAGCATGAACAAATAGCACATGAGACAAAATCTTGAGACATGCAATGATGCATACAAGCCTTACCTTCCATATAGCTGGGGGTGGTAGAGAGACATTCTCAGTTTTGTCTCGACCAGACAGGATGGCATTGGCCAACTGCAGTGCACGCGCCCTCTCAAAGAATACGTTCTTCTGGGTAATCAAGAATGCTCCTGTGCATAATTATATACAAAATCAATAAATCATTCTTTTCTCTTCCATTTTTCAAGAACTGTGGGAAGGGGTTGCTTGTCTGTTTTTTGTTTTAACATAACAAATACAGTGACCAGAATCTAGAAATGGGGAGTTGTATTATACTCCCTGTTGGCTAGTATACTTACCATGTCAGACCATAGCATTCCATGGCAGTTAGTTAGCTCTGTAGGCCGAGATTTTTTGTGGCTAATGCAGTAATAAGCCATCACGTGACGTCCACACTACTTCCGCCAGGGAAGAAACGGGTGTAAACTTCCTGTTCCTCATTCAACGAGGCCTATGCGCAAGGTAACCCCGAGAACCATAGCGCTAGCGGGTCGACATGGTAAGTATACTAGCCAAACAGGGAGTATAATACAACTCCCCATTTTGGCGTCATATACTTTACCATGTCAGACCATAGCAGAATTCAAAGGAATCGGAGGAGGGCTTAGTGCCCTAATGGTTCTTGGGGTTAGCAGAGGAATAGATATGGCTGCGTTAGCCGCAAAAGAAGTCCCTAGAACCATCAGCCCTGGTCATGCGGACACCCCTAAAATAAAGGCTTATGAAGGGATTTCCGGATGCCAGTAGGCTGCCTCGAGGATGTGGTTGCAAGAGGACAGAGCGTTGGAATCGCTGTGGAAGTGGCCAGCGCCCTGCCTCATGGGCCCGGGAGATAAGAGGGGAGATCCTTATACGCCTGGGCGTAGGCGATCTGCCCATCTTGGAAGCATCTAGAGAGGACTGGGAGGAGGCGCCTGGGGCGCGGGTTCCCAGTAGCCCCGAATGGAGCCAGCTGAGAGCCTAACGAAGAAGATAGGAGAGATAGGAACTACCTATCTGAAAATTGGAAGGCCAGATGGAGGAGAAGAGATGAGCCCAGAAGGCCATCTCTCCCTTGGAAAAGGGCTCCCCTGTGGGGGATTGGAATGGAGGAAGGCGTATTAGAGGCCACACCAGGAGGGTGAGGGACTCTGGGCCTGAACACTGTTCTCCACTGGCTGAGGGTTAGCCTGCTGAGGATCCCTTCACTCAGTGAGGAGGG